>APFE030471030.1:0-28350 GCA_000404065.3 Pinus taeda
GAATCTGGTAGGGAACACAAAAAGCTGATGCACTTATCTCATCTGAAATTTTAATATCAACAGATAATAACTAACTTACAATAGTATTAAATGTGTTCAGATGCTCTGTCACCAAGTCTCCATCTTTCATCCTCAGGTTATACAGCTTTTTCCATAGGAACAGTTTATTCACAAGAGACTTAGATTGGTACAAAGTCCCTAACTTGTCCCACAAATCCTTCGCCATAGATTTCTCTGTCACATTCAGCAATACTGAATCTGAGACACACAATCGTATTGTCCCTTTTCCTTCCGATCCAACTTCTTCCATTCTTCATCGGACATTCCCGTCGGTTTAGTACCTGGATCTACTATGATCCATTGATCTTTATCCACCAACAGATCCTCCATCTTGAGTTTCCATAACTCAAAACTCTAACCATTAAATATCGATCTCTATCTGCAAACTTCTCACCATCTTCTTTCACCACCAGAATCGATCCCGCAGATCTCCCACTGAATAGGGTCTACCACAGGCCCGAGCAAAACCCCTCAACAACAAAGTCGTCCCCTTGAAGCCAAAACAGCTCTAATACCAAATGTAGGTTTTAACCCCGTACAGAAATTACTTGCATATGAATTGTAAAACACAGAAAATAAACAATGCGAGAGCATAACACCTAAAACACATATACATAGAGATTTTCCCCTGGATCCCAAAATCGGGACTACCATCTTGATTTGTCATTATATTCCTTTCAATGTTTTAATACATATTTATACATGTTGAAGCATCCAATAGCATGGACCGAAAACCATCGCATCCAAAACCATAGGTAGGTCCGCCCAACCTAATATAGGGTCCCAAAATGTTTTCCCAGGGCTCTACCCTGGGCCCTGTAGAGGGGGGATACCTGCCCCCCTCAAACCCCCCGAGACAGGGGAGGCTTCCCCCCCCACTGCTATGCAATCATCACAACGAAGGGGGGGCTCCGCCCCCACTCTAAACCCCCAGTACACTACATAGGTTATTTGTGGAAAGAATATAACACAACCCAACATATCAGTGGACACTAAGGGAGGAGAGATCGAAGGTTTTCCTCATCAAAATGTAACCAATGAGATAGGATCTATACCTTCCCATGTTTTCCAGTTAAAAAGAAGAAAAAATCCTCATTTGGTTAAGGGAGTTGCAGTCTAGGAGAATTATATTGTAGGGTTAACATTTAAATCTCTCTCACCCACCAGAATTATTGAATTATATCCATACAAGCCTCCAAAATTACCAAGGAAAGATGACAGGGGGTTTTAACAAGAGGGAACCCACAAACACGATAATAATTCATTAGCACCCTCCTGTAGTAGATATTTTCACAAGGCACAATTAGATGGGGTTCTTTGAAAGAATGAGAGATATGATGATGAGATCGCCAAAGACTTTGCTCTCTCACTCATACCCCTCACTATGACCCATGCCACTTTTGTGGTGAAAGGCCTATCAGTAGAAATCACCCCTAAAGTTGTAAGAAGAATCACCACACTCCCTTTAGGGTTACCTTGGAGAAGAGAAGATAAGGGTAACAACATCCTTGCAAAGAATAAATTCTTTTTGGAAGGGGAGGAGGCAATGGAATGAAGTTAGTTACCAACTCATTAAATATAAATCATGTGAAGGGAGATACTATGTGGTGTATTGATACCATTTCAGACTCCTCCAAGAACTGATATTTGGAACAGACACACCTCCTCAAAATAGATTAAGTATACCCTACTTTCTTCTTCAATCAATGATAGATATGAGCATCAAAGTTTAGGAGGGAAAACATCAACAACTAGCCCATCAGGGCTTGATCAAACTTATCCTAGAAGATTCTCTACAAAACCTAATACTCCCTATTACATGGACAACCTTTAGATAAATGCAGGCAGAGGGAGCAATTCGCTCTTGAATATGGCAAAAGCCCCACTACTAGTGAGAGGGATGAAGAAACAAAAAATGAAGAGGAAATAGAGGAGGAAAAAGATGAAGAAAGGAAGAGAAAAATTAAGAAGAGACAGAAGAAGAAACAAAAGATGAGACAAACGAGCAAAGTGAGGAACTAGAGGAAGAAGAGAAATAGAAATACAAGGATGAGAAGGAGAATGGAAAAGAGGAAACATAACAAAAAGAAGAACAGAGGGTTATAGTTCAAGGAAAATAATGGGAAGAATCACCAAGGTATATCCATAACCCAATGAGAAAGAGGTAGCAACTTCTCTTACTACCCTAAGTACACCTATCAAGTCGAAAGTGAAGAGATAAAGACAAAATCGATTGTACTTTAAGACAAGAAAGTGCACAAGGATTGGGCTAGGAACACCTCAAACACCCACCAAAATTCCTATTGTCATTGAAGCTCATCAAATCATAAAGAAAAGATATCTCCTCTTGAGAAAAATCAAGGAGAAGGATCATTAGGATAAGCCACTCCCAAATCTCCCATCACTTACATTAGGAGGCCTATCACAAGGTCTGCCTCATCAAAGGGAAAATTTATCCTACAGGAGATACAAAAAGACCTATAGGAATCAAAGGACATCCTACAGGAAACTCTATTAAACCTACATGAAACTCAGAAAATGGACCAAGTAGGTATCACTCAGCAAGAAACAAAGAAGGAAGACCCAGAACTTAGAGAACCTAGTCCACAACCCAACCTCAACTCTTACTACAAGTTCATTGAAGGGGGTAGGGTTATCCCACAGAAGTTTGTCATCCCCGTATTCTTTGAACTTCAGAAAGAAAGGGGAAGGACACATAGGTGGATGCAAATTTCCAAATCAAAAGGAGTGGAGGATGTAGGCCACATGGAGGATAAGTTGAAGGAGATGGGTAGAGAACTGAGCAGCATAAGGGACAGAGAGGCAATGATGAAATCTCAGTTAGAAGTAGAGAATGCATCACTAAGGGGACAGTTACAAGAAAGGTAAATCCAATTGGTAGTTATGACCATTTTATCCTTAGAGGCAATCCAGTGCAGGATGCCAGCCAAGTCTTATGCCTTGTATCTCAAGGAACAATGGCTACAATTCCAAATTAAGACTTTAGCACGGAGAGGCACTATGCCCTTCCAAGGCTATAGACAATTCATTTATCTCTTTGATCAAAGCACCTTAGAAGATAGAGAAAATATGTCTGAGTTTTACCTACACAACTTGGCCTTGACAGATTTGAATATGTGGGACCCAAATTGAAAGCTAGGAGACTTGCAATTGATGGCATTAGCATCATGGATGAATCATGAGGAGGCAAGAGCTACAAAGATGAAAAAGGTAATGGCAAGAGAAGAGAGAGAACCACTGATGATCAGAGGTGAACAATCCAATCCAATGGCTATCATCAGCACCCACAACCTGATTGCAAAAGATCCTAAGATTGCACCTTGGTACCTTGCTGCACAAGAGCAAGAAGTCACACACTTTGCAGACATGTTCATATTGCTAGGAGATGACAGCATGCAAGCTTGCCAAAGGAGATGGAACACCTTGCCTTATAGCCTGAAAATCAGAGAGTACCGTTCTCCTCATAAAATGAGAGAGGTACTAAATAGAACACCCATGTACAAGCAAGATCTACAAAGACTCAAAGTCAATTGGATTGGCTTGAGACCCAGTCCGCCACTGCTTTTAGGAATGTTGGAAGGAAGGAAAGAAGAAGAACAAAGAAAGTAGTGGGTAGAGATAGAGAGGAAGGCAAGATTTTATTCACAAGAAGAAGAAACTACAGCAAAAGCATGGGATGTCAGGGAGGCCACTAGAGCAATGAAGGGCATGGATATAGATTAAGTTGCTCAGAGGATGAGCAACACTTTCAGTAGGGGGGTGATGATGAGCCTCATCATTAGGTAAATATATGGACCTTAATACACCTCCAAAATTATCAAAATCAACTCTTCTCATAATTCCTTACATGTTTTTAATTATATTTTGCTTAATGAGATGAGTAAAAGAAAGATGTATGTCTAGTGGTCTAATGTGCATTGATTGCGGGTTTTTGAGAGAAAATCATGGCAATTTTGGCTAATTAAGAGTAGAAACTTGAATGAGACGAGGAGGAGAGATTATAGAATATAGATCCTCCTCATTATATCCTCATTCATTCGAATATTACTCAATCAAATCACACTATCTCAGATTAGCAAGCAGCCGAGTCATGGGGACTATTTATGTAAGAGCACTAAGAATTTTCGAGTGCCAGTTTGTGGAAAAACATTGTTATGTAATTTTTCTGATATGATAATGAGAATGAGAATTTCCTTGATCCAACACTAAGTTGACTTAGAGGGCTGAAGCTCTTGGGTTAGGGTCCAACCCTAGCAGCAAAGGCTCCTCCTCTTGTACTTGTATGTTTAGGTTATTTCATAGGTTAATTGTTGAATTGGTTTAGCATTCTTTCAATGCAAGTAGTGGAAATTTTGATTAGTTTGATTCCGTTTGTGCATATATTTAGAAGTAGTTTAGAGAGGTAAAGGAATATGAAAAAGGCTGATAACAGGTGGATTTGGCCTCACTCCTCCCTTCAGGGACCATGGTTTGAGGGAAAACTCCTATTCAGCCAAAAAAAGGCAGAATCTTGATTTCTTATGGAATTTAGGGTTTTTGGTACTTAGGCCAGCATCTTTTCAGTTTTTAAGGATAGGTTTCAATTTTCATTTATGATATCTTCAGATTTGTATTACATCTCATGGCGTTTCACAATATTTTCCAAGTATTTCCATGCATGAACTAGGCAACTAAGTAATGAAATTATGTTTTCTTAAGTTGATTGGAAAACTTTCTTGTTTGACATGATTCATGGATAAATATCAGTGATTTATTTATTGTAGGAGTTTCAATAGTGCAGGAAAAACTCATGCCAACAACCCTAGCCTAACCTCATCCATCCATGATCACCGAAAGCCACTAATTTCATCAACCAATTCATCATTCCATAATGACAACTTTCCAGGTTTGTTGAGCAAATCCAACCATCCTACAAACTTTGGTTTGAGCTCTGAGGAAGTCCTAGCCACCCCCTTGCCTTTTTTCTTCCATCATTCACCTTCCTAATCCCTATACCAACTCCCAAATCACTCCTATTGCTCTCGGCTAGATCCTGTAGGAGCATTAGGACATCTTGTAGGAAGCATTAGGACATCCTGTAGGCAACCTATAGTGGCCTATTTTGAGGCCTATTTGTGGAAAAAACATACAAGAAGATAGGAGAGGGCCCCTACTTATCTCCCAAGCCATCTGACCTTTCACCACCATCTCTAACCCACCTGCCACACCACCAAGAAGATTTAGCAAGACAAAAAAGAAAAAAGAGTTATTGTGTTCATTCATGTGCACAACAATAGAATGTTTAGTTATTTCAGATTGCATGCCTAGGAAAGTTAGGATTACTCACATGTTAGCTTAGAATTCTTCTGAAGCAAGATTTCTTAGCTATTAGTTAGATGAGTGGTGTGTTTAAAGAATTGATTCCAGTGTTTCCTTACTGCAGTAGACAATATTTCAATTCTCCTAATTAGTGCAAAATTCCCCTTTCTTCATTGGTGATAAAACTTCTTCTGAGTTAATAGAAGGTTGGTTTGAGAAACCATAGTTGTCTATTGCCAGCTCAGCAGTGACAAAGAGTGGACCCATCACATCTGCTTGTGTATACAACACTGTCACCTCCAAGTTTTCACAAACCCTAGGTTGATAAAGTAAATTTGGTAGCCACAGGAGTTGCAACATTCTTACTGCAATATTAGTGCTCATCAACTACCCATCCCCGTCATCATAGCCCCCGGGTCTATTAGAATATGTTTCCATGGTGGCATATAACCTGGGGCTAGTCCCCAATCTTTGCACTTGTCCACTAGTTATGCCTTGCCTCTGCCTGTGGTTACATGGCTTATGGAAAAACCTTGGTTTGGGGCTAAGCCTCGAGCCCTTGGTCGCTCCACCCATGGTCTTGTGTGTTTTGTAGTGACAAGGGTTAGTCCCGACCCCTTCCACCAGCATAAATGTGCCAAAACTTTAAATACAAATTCGTTTTCAAAGCTATTAAGAATCACCTGATAGTATAGTGATAAGGCACTTAGCTGCCATGCTCAAGGTCCTATGTTCAATCCTCCCCTGTGGTAGTTCAGCCTTAACAAAATTTTGCATAGTACCAGGGTGCCACGTGGTAGCCCATGACCGGAAACATGGAACCCATCCACTGGTTCACTAAAAATTCCAACAACCATTCAAATCCATCAATCCTTGAATGAATCTGTTGAATCCGCTTAGAATCCTACCATTAGCATGAGGTACAGTCAGCTTGCCCAGTCATCCTACTAAGTCATCGTACAGACTTCCCAGTCAGCAGTCCTACACCCAACTCGCAAAAAAAATACCTTCTTGGGAAAACGATCATAATGCTATATTAGGAGAATACGATAATAGTTTTTGAGTGATTTAAGTTACATTGGATTCAAGTTGGAGAAATCTACGCTTTGGCACCATTTTCAAGAACTTTTAAACACTTGTAATTTTAAGCACTTTACTAATCCCTTGGATCACTCCTCCCCACTGGAAGCTTTTGGACCTCCAAAAGACTATTTTCAATCAAGAAACAGATGAGTGCACAGTTCACTCACCCTTCCAATCTCAATCCATTTGTCTTTGCTTGGATTTGTACCTTTGAGCCCCACACAAAGGTACTCCATGTTCCTTCTTCTAGAAGTTCTTGTTTTTCTATCAAGGATAGTATCTTATTGCAATTCTTCAAGAAATTCAGGAGAGAAATCTTCTATTGAAGGAATGTAAACATTCTCTCCTTGATCTTCAACCAAAGGAGGATCATATAATCTCAAATTCTTAACATTAAAAACTACATAAATTTGCATATATGGAGGCAAATCCAACCGGAAGGCATTATTGCCAATCTTTTCCAAAATATTAAAAGGTCCATACCTGATTGGTTTCAGTTTTTTACCTTCTCCTCGAAGCCTCTCCTTGCTAATGTAAATCCAAAATTAATCTCCAACCTGAAAATTGTGGTCAACATGATGCTCATCATGCCTTGTCTTATACTTGGCTTAACTCTTTTCCAACTTTTCTTAAACCATTTCATGCACCAATTGAACTTGTTCAATGAATCACTTGGCCTTATCAACGTCACTATGTCCATCAATATAAACATCTTTCCCAAAGATAAAATATAAAGGATAATTTGGTAAGTATCCAAAGCATGCCTCAAATGGAGATGTTTGAGTCGATGAATGCTTGGCCCAGTTGTAAGCATGTTGAATGTAGTGTAAGTGTTGATCCTAAAGCTTAGGATGTTTGTTGCAATAACCATGAAGAAGATGTACTATTGTTTTGTTTACCATTTTTGTTTGACCATCTGTTTGTGGATGGAATGTTGTGCTCTTATTCAACTTGGTGTCCATGAGTCCCCATAAGCTTGACCAAAATTTCCTAACAAATCGATAATCTCGATTAGAAATAATAGATGTGGGAAACCCAAAATGCAGCGATACATTTTGAAATAACATTTGTGTAGTCTTTTCAGATGTAACCTGCTTCTTACAAGGCATCAAAACACACATTTTGTTGAAACAATCCACCACAACATAAAGATAATCATGACTCTTCATAGACATAGGGAGCCCTCCTACAAAGTCCATCGAAACACTTTCCAAAAGATCGGAAGGAACTAGAAGTGGAGTATACAATCCTAATTTTCTATTGTTAGGCTTACTAGTAGCACACAAAGAACATCCTCTTACATATCGTGACACACTTTCATTCAGATGAGGCCATTAACAATACCTTTGTAATTGTGCCACCATCTTGCCTACACCAAAATGGCCAGCAATAAGAGAGTTATGTGCTTCACTTATGATGTTGACTCTTTCACACCGTGGAATGCATAGCTTGCCAAGATGATACAATAGTTTATCATGCACATGGTAATCTAATTCCTCTACGTGGTTTCCTTGACACAAAGCTGCATATACATCTTTAAAATTGGCATCTAAAGCATATTGTTCAACATAGCTCGCATGCATGATAGAATTAGGCTTAATAATAATTGATGCAATAATAATTGGTCTAGATCGCATATCAACAACTTTGTTATAGATACCTTTCTTAAACCTTATCACCAAGTGGAATTGTTGTAAGAAACAAATCCATCTAAAACTCCTCATTTGTTGTAGCTTGGTTTGTGATTTCAAGTATTGCAATGGTTGAGGATTAGTAATAATGATAGTTTCCTTTCCCATCGAATAGTGTTTCCATTTTTTCACACTTTGAACCAAAACATACAATTCTTTGTCATATGTTGGATAATTTACTAGTACACCATTAAAATTTTCAAAATGGTAACAAATGGGCTTACCATGTTGCATCAAGACTGCTCCAATAAGATATTCACTTGTATTGGTTTGTATCTTAAATTACTATCTTAAATCAGGAAATGTGAGAACTGGTGTTGTACTGATTCTCTATTTCAATGCATCGAAGGCTTTTTGTTGCTTTCCTCCCCACTAAAAAACATGTTTCACACTTATCAAGGCATGTAATGGAGCTACAATTGATGAGAAGTTAGAAATTAACTTTCTCCAATATTAGGTTGCTCCCAAAAATATTCTAACCTCTGTTACATTATTGGGTTTAGTCCAATCCACAATTAATTTGGCTTTTGAGGGATCTATTTTCAATTCACCACCTCCAACCATATGACCGACATATTCTAACAAGGCTTTTACAAATTCACATTTAGACATCCTTAAAAACAACTTTTATTTCTTTAAGACTTCTAATACTTGCCTTACATGCTTGACATTCTCTTCACAAGTCTTCTTGAAAATCAGTATGTCATCTAAGTAAACTATCACAAACTCATCAAGAAAAGGTCTTAAGACATCATTCATAACTCTCATGATGTTGTAGGAGCATTACAAAGCCAAAATGGCATAACACAACATTCAAACAAACCTTGCTTTGTGTTGAAGGTTGTCTTCCATATGTCTCCTTCAACAATCCTAATTTGATGATAGCCACTTCTCAAGTCCAACTTAGTGAAATAAACAACATCTTTCAACTGATCAAGTAAATCATCAATTCGAGGAAGAGGGTAACGATTCTTTACCATGATCTTGTTCAAGGCTCTGAAATCCACACACATGTGCCATGTAACATATTTATTTGGTTCTAAAATAGTTGGAAACCCACATGGTGATGTGCTTGGTTTGATGACCCATTTATCAAACAATTATTGGATTTGTTTCTTGATTTCTGCATTCTCCATGACTGACATCTTGTGCATACCAATGTTTCGAACATGAAAATCTTGCTGCAATTGGATCTCATGTTGGATTCCTCTTTTAGGAGGCAATCATTTAGGTTTCTGAAACATCTTATCATAGGTGTTAAATACCTCAATATTATCATGGTGATGAAAGATGGCTCTCCTATCATATAGATATGGGATTCCCAAAAAAATACCACAAATGTAAAGTGGATTTACATCAAGCTCTACCTCATCTATGAAGTTTGCAATGATGGAAATATTTTGTTTACATCTTTTTTTCACATGCAATTTCGCATTGTCACATATCCATCCTAAAGGATAAGGTTTAGGATGAGGAATGGTTTCCAAGTTTAATTTCTTACAATGTCTTCTGAAATAAGGTTTGCTTGTGATCCACTATCAAACAAAGTATCTATCTTAGTATGTTTTGAATTAAATCTAATGTGGAAATCTCTATTATTTATTTTTCATGTTGAGTTTCATTGAGGTTACTAGAAGAACTAGTACTTGCAATAGAGTCCTTAGCTTTAAATCACATAGTTGTGATATTTTTATTCATCCCCAAAATCAGATCCTAAATCATGTTGTGTAGTTGCATCAGTATTTTGTTTCCCTTTGTCATTAAACTTTTTGGATCTCATCTCAGGATAAAGTATCCAACAATGGTTTTCATTGTGGCCTTCTTTTAAACAATGTTTACATGTGAGTTTTTCTCCCTTGTTCTTGACTAAATCATTCTTCTTCCCTTTGACTTTGAATTTCCCCTTTCCTTTGTCTCCACCCTTGAATGGATTCTTGCTACCCTCTTGGGGAACATCCTTCCCTCTTCCTTCTAAATTAGTTGCATGTACACAAACTTCATCTAGTTTTGTATGGTTAAACATGAGACTTGTGTGTCTCAAATAACTATGTAAACCTCCAACGTATTTAAGTATAGTGTCTTGAGAGGATAAACCTATACCTAAAATCAAAATGTTTTTCCTAAATTCTTGAGTATAGCTCTGCACACTTTGACCCTTAGCTTTCCTAAAGTTTTTCCATTATAGCTTTTTCCATGTATGCTAATGGATAAAATTCTCTACTTATAGAAACAAAAAAATCATTCCAAGAGGATAAAACCTTACCTCTTTTATTCATTTCCTCTTAAGTTTTGGCCTCCCACCAAATGAGCGTTGCACTTTCTAACCTAAGAGAAGAAAGTTGAATTTTGGTTGCATCATCCTTGATTCTTAGTACCCTGCAATACACTTCAATATGATGAACCCAACTATCTAATTTCTCATCATTTACCGTTCCATTGTACATAGGAAATTAAAACTTTATGTAAAGCTTTAACAAAGGAGTATTACCATGTCTCTTTGGAGAATGTGGAGGTGTTAGTGAAGGGGTAGAAGTAGAATAAGATGAGGATGAGGATGGAGGTGAAGGTGGTGGCTTGTCATGATCCCCTCCATTCCCTTTTCTATGTTTGTCTCCATTTACTCCATTTCCTTTTTGAGGTTTTGAGCTCTCCCCTTACAACCTTGAGTTCCTCTCCTCATAAGGAGCTTTCACCATTTTAGTCATTTCAAAGAAATATTTTATAAAAGTTCTCTCATCTTCAGACATCCCTTCATGACCTTCTTTAGGTGCTAATGACTGGTGAGGCTTGAGATATGTGTGTTCTCCTTGAAGCAATATGAGATCTTGGCTCCACAAGCTCTCCTTCTCCTCTTTTGAGCTTCAACCTTGTAAGAATCAGAAAACACTTGCAAACAAACCTTGAAAATAACCTTGAGCTTTGATAATAAAATGATCTTTCTGAGTTTAGACTTCTATGATCCATAATGTTTAGAAGAGATTTTTTCAGAGAGATCACATTGAACAATTTCTTGAAGCCAATTTTTCGAACCCTCTACTGTGGTTCATCATCAGGGCAAAGGAAGTCAAAAAGCAGGATCCATATAAATTATTAAAAAACATAGAATCAATGAATGTGTATATATATATATATAATATATATATATATATTATAGATCTCGCTCGTCTTCCTTAACCTCTATTTTCATATACAAACTTGAAGGTGATAGGAAAATTTGCAGGTAAAATTTTATGTCTTTTAGGAAATGGATCACTTTTCAAAATCACATAAAATAATGGTTTTAAAACTCAGTTAACATCATAAAAATAGAGACAAATATACCATATACAGGAACAAAAGACATTAAAATGATAAAGGAGTTCACCCCTCCTGAGCTACATCTCCTCGTAAAGCTTCCAATGTTGGGCCTCTCTCATTAAGTGCTCAAATTTATGTTTACAAGGATCTACATTGCTTAGAATGTAAAAATTATGTCCCCAGTGGATCCAAAATAGTAAAAAATCCCAAGTTGGGCTCTTATTGGGCTCAATTTGGCAAAAAACTGAAGATTTATGCTCTAGAAACGTTTTTGTGCTACTTTCTCTACAAAATGGTCTCCTCTACTAAATGTTCTACGAATTTCACAATTCCAGGGATTGTCGAGCCCCATTTTAACCCAGTGTTGCAAACTTCCCATCAGTTCAGGGGAAATTTGTTGGTTCATTTAAATTCTCAATGATGCCCTTCAGTGGAAAATCTAGGTGATCGAGGTGGATAATGGTGGCCACCCACCCATTCCACCTAGACCTCCAATCAGTTTCAATTGTTTCCTTGTTTATTTCATCATTTACTATTTTAGTCATTTTTTGGGTTTTGATTTCTGGAGTAGTTTTGACCCCCTAAACGACATTTTTTAGGTCCGTTGTAGGCTCATAGCCATAGATAGGTGTCTGCGGAAAAACCTATAGTACTCGAAGAGACCTTTCCAACAAGGTATCATACGTGCCAAACAAAGAAGTTGGTTGCCCAAATAACCTCAACGCAGCCCATAAACTCTTGGCATTTCACCTCCTGGGGTTAGGGTTTTGTTGTTTAGTGTTTTATCATGTTTTTCAATAATAAAAAGGCCCTTCAGCCTCATTCTAACATAGTTCAGAGGCATGTAGCCGCCACATCTCCTGTTAGATATAAGCTACCATTGCCTTAGCTAGTCCTATTTCCATTATGTTTGTAAGCATATTTCAATATTTGATATTAATCAAATGAAGTGTTATTTCTGCTGCATCTTTGTATTTACGGTTATATCTATAACTTGTTGCGTTTAATTTTAAATTCAGATCAGTGGTATCAGAGCGGTCTTATCTTTCTATGTTTTTCTTTGCATGTTCGCAACAAGGTTAAGATATAAGGAGTTAGGGTTTGAACTGGTTGAACATTTGCAAGACCAGCCTTGTAAATCCTGACGGCCTCCCATGGCAGAAAAAAATAAAGACAAGGGCACAAGAGATCCTATCAAAATCTTGCTTAAAGAAGCCCTCGAGCGATAAAGGAACGCGATGATGGAAAACTTTGCCCAGATACTTCAGTGACTACCCAACAGCGACACATCTACTTCCAGCAGTTACTATGGAAGCACCACACCCTTTAAAGTACAAGTTAAATTTGGCATTCCCATACTTGAGGGTCAGATAGCTGTGGATGCCATAGATAAATGGTTAAATCTGCTAGAAGGATATTTTTCTATTCATGATTTTTCCAACCAGGAAAAGATTACTTTTTATCTTCTCAAAGTCGCCCCCACGTCAAGGGCTAGTGGAAAGCCTACTGCAAGCAGAAGGATGAAAGTACGCCCTCACAATTTTCAGCTGCACCCACTTGGGATTTGTTCCGAGATACCATCAAGGAGCAGTACTACCCTGTTGGGAGCTATGAGGATAAATACATAAATTGGACCAAACTATGATAGGGAAGGGACCAAGATGTGCCAAAGTTTACCAATGTTTTTCATACCCTTCGCACAAAGTTGGCTATTAAGGATTATGAGAAACATTTGTTACTCAAGTATTGCGGCTTCCTACATAGGTACATCCACGATGAGATGGAGTTCCTCGGCATGTCCTCGCTCAACACATTGTACCAATACGCTGTCAACATTGAGAAGAAGCTTAAACATAAAAAGTGAGACTTTGGATCTGCAAATCCAAAGCAAGGGAAAGTAGCCCCCAAACCACAAAGCAAAGGGAAAATCCAAGGTGGGGTGACTCAGGATAACCTGCCAAAGCCGCAAGTAAAGAAAAACACCATGAAGAGAAGGAAGGACACGATAAAGTGGCATGGGTTCCATAAGAGATCCGAT
Source organism: Pinus taeda (assembly GCA_000404065.3). Classification (NCBI taxonomy): domain Eukaryota; kingdom Viridiplantae; phylum Streptophyta; class Pinopsida; order Pinales; family Pinaceae; genus Pinus; species Pinus taeda. The sequence continues at coordinate 13,489 of APFE030471030.1, forward strand.
CACAACATAAGTGAGTGTTGGGCCAATTAGTCACTATTGGTCAAGCTGAAGGCTTCTCAGTTTGATGCACGTTCGAACTCTAATGCAAAACTTGACAAGGGGAATGAAAAAGAGAAGAAGATCATTGATGTAGATCCTAGTACCACTTGTCGAGTGATAAAAAGGTGTATTTTTAACTCCTAATTACCTTCACATTAATTGTCAACTCAGGGACGACTTTTTATTCCAAGAGTGTACTCAGTCTGAGGCAGCTATTTACTTAAGAGTAATGTTATGAAAGATGTAGTACAGTGCTCAAAATATAAGAGTAAACGGATGTTCAAAATGAGATCTACTTACATCAAAGCACTTTAACACTTAAATCATGCATTCAGAAAACTACAGCAAATGATCAGTCAAGGGTACAGTAACAGTAACTCATCCCTTTGTAAACTGATGTAAATTAAATCAAGCATAAATAAGATCCACAATCTGAGAACTTAGGCAACGATAGCCAATGTCCTTTACAGTTGTTGATCTCACATACAACACTAAATAACCAATTGGAAAGTGCAAAGAATTAAATCAATCGTATTACTACAACTTAATGAAAATGAGACAATTGTGCTAACTAGAAAAATGCTGAAAGGCAAGCTTAAATAATTGCAGAAAGTAAATGAATAACAGCGCTAAGTATTAGAAAAGAGCAGCCAAACTTATATAACTGTAATGAACAAAAAACTATTAAATTACTGGAGTGATCAGCGCAACTTTGGAGATGAAATGAACAGCGCAGCAACATGCTGGCGAAAAGCAGTGATCTCTATTAAGAAGGAAATGAACAGCAACATAATTTAAGTACAGTATATAAAACATATCAATTCATTCAGTCTGGAAATACCAAGCAGTAAAGTTACATGATTACAATAAATAGAAATAAAATCAAACCATCACACGGTAAAGATCATGAAATAATGGTACAGGAACGGCAAGTGAATCCACCAGGGTTGGGTCCTTAACCACCAGTGATCACTACCGATAGTGCTTCAGAAGATGTGAAGGAATAATAACTCTCCTTATATATTAATCATCAAATCGACCAACATTACAGTGAGTTGTGTCTTCTCAGCAGAGAGAGTCTGTAAATAAAATTATAGTTCAGAATAATACTCATTCCATCGCCCTCTCCCCCTATCCTAGCCTATTCCATCATGAGTAATCCATCACCACTCTTGAATCTCTAATTCTGAGTCCTCAATTCCATCCTTCAAATCCCCATCTCTGATCTTTGTTTTGATTTAAATACAAAGAGAGCAGAGAGCGGTTACAATTGTGATGATTACAATATGATCATTATTACAAAATTGGATTGTTTCCAACCAATTGATCAACAAGAAAATATATTTCCATTCATCTTTCAATAAGAGCAAGGCGAATTTGGCTTTGCAGCTGAGATTTGGAAAACGGCCACACAACAAATCTGAGAAAATCATGCTCAAAGAACCCTGTGTTTCTCTCAATACAAGCTGAATTTGGGCAAACCATTCTTAAATAAAGTTAATTTGGTCCGTTTTGGACAAAACCCATGTTCCAGATTTTCCAGATGCTTCTTCATTTGCTCAGAATCTCAACCGCAAAATTGTCACTTCTTATTCCAGCGAATTTCTAGGTTGGAATATTTAATGATCAAATCTTCAATCTGGAAATTATCTTAGAGGGTAAAAATGGTGAATAATGTTACAACCTATTATTGAAAGTATCATTGATAAATAATGCATAATCATCAATTTATTAAAAATAAAGGAGAGTAAATAATATTCATTCATAAGAGCATAAATCATTATAAAATAGAATTATATGATAAACCGTGATTAATAACATGATAAAGAAAAGTAAAAATGGATGAAATAAGTGTTAAAAAGGTGGTCGTATTCACGGCCCAACACACCCCCACACTGAATATATTGCATGTCCTCATGCAACCCAAACACAAAACCCATGTGTTAACCAAGCAATAAAAAATTTGTTCATCTCAGCTCATAGAACAATGAATTCTTCCTTAATTAATGAGTATTCAATTTTAGCAATCTTGATGAAGGCATGACAATGAAGTTGCAGCAAAATATGATATAAGTGACAGTAACCTTCATTAACCATTTTCCCAAAAACTACAAACCAGATTTTGTTGAAATTTTGCAAGTAGATTTCTACTATATTAATGCTTCTATGATCCAAAAATCAGACCGTTTTGATGCACGGATCATGAAATATAAATAAGATGGTTGTAGGTGAGAGTGCATGATCTCTGAAATTTTACGAACTAATTTAGCTTGAAATTATCTGGGTTTGTATATTTTAATAATATGTCTGTGTTTTCCAGATATCACAAGAATTGAGTTCATAGTTGTAAAGATATGTGGAAATCAATTTCTGCACTGAAATTGTATGCCTTAAATGAGAAAGAAAGTAGAAAATATCCATCATGCATAGCAATTCCTCCCCCTCTCTGAAAAATTAGCATGCCCTCATGCGATGCTAGAAAACAAATTGAGGTGGTTGCTACCATCTGTTGAATTCTATGCTGGGTGTGAAACAACATGGAATAAGGGAGGTGTTGAGAAGGAATAAGAATAGGAATGGATGATAAAGAATATGAATGACATGGTCATAAGAAATAAATGAATGAAAGAAACACTCCCCCAAACTGAAAGATGATATGTCTATGAAAAAAATGGGAAGGTTAAGATGTGGAATGAATGATGATAAATAATGCTCAAAATGGATTTTCATGAAATTCTCCTAAATTCGTAATAAATCAGAAAATTATGCTATTTTACCTCAAGTTTTACCTCCAAAAAGAAAAATGTGGAATGACATATATGGAATGACATTTGTTGAAGCTGATGTAGGCAGAGTTGGTGTTGAAAGTGACGCAAAAGGTGGAAGCCAGGCAAACACATCATGTTTGAACAGTTGTTCACGTTGTTGAGTTGCTCGAGCCTCTTTTGTTAGTTGCAATAGTGTGGTCATGCTGCAAATAGAGTTCCCCCCCCCCATACTTGTTGTTCTCCTGTAAACAAATCATTATTTTGCATACAATGTTCTTGAATCCATAGTGTTAGTTTTGAATAGCAACAGATAAGATGCATGCAAAGATTTCAATCAGAAAAACTTATGTATACATGCAATATTAATATTTTGTCAAATCAACAAGTTATGGCAGAGTGCAGTAATCATATCGCATGCTATCATAATGCATACATTCCCCCCTCCAATTGGAAAAGGAATTCCATGACCATAAGGAATATGAGAGGTGTTGTGCTGATGGCAAGGCAAGGGATGAACAATACAACAGTAAATGAAGCAGAGTACACATATCAATGATAGGACGGCGAGAGTTATAGTTATAATGAGAGCAGAGTGTGTAAAGATAGTTATGAATAAAAGATAGAACACTTTGAATTGATGATAAGTTATGAAAAATAAAAACGATAGCAATATGCCAGAAAGATGCTTTATTGACGGTATTCTAGCTGAAAATGATGTGATTGATCATAAAACAATTTCTCATGCATAAAGGTTCAAAACAGGGAAAATGAAGGAAATAACTTCTCTGATAAAAAGAAGAAAATAAGAAAAAGGTATTATAGTAATAATTGACGATAAAATATAACTTCAATACCATAAGCAGAGCCGCTGCTGCCAGCAGGCGTCTATAGTCTCGACAGGGTTGCTTTTTAACCCATATGAGCCAGGATCCTCAATTTATGACTAGAGAGTTCCAGTGTTGTTCTACAGAAGAGATTAGTGTGCTGGCGTGGTAACCATATAACCACACTGCCATTCACTGGGATGTAGCAAAAGTGATCAGGCTGGCTCGTGATGAGACCTCCTATTCCAAGGATAGTTTGGCTATCCAATGGATCATAACCCTGGTGTGGTGGCCATAATGGGAATGTCACTTTGTTACAGTCTTATGAACATGGTAGGCTGGCTCGTAATGAGACCCCCTATCCTCTATCTGCGAACAAAATTTTGTTGTTATTACACATTTCATAATAAAAAGAGGGAGGCTCAGTACTCCTTAAGAGCAGGGATGGTGGAAAAAGTTGAACATGTCAATAGAAAAAAATATACCCATAATCTCATGTATTACAGACAGAGAAGATTATAACTAGGAAGGGTGGAACTAGCATGGCATTAAGATAATCAATCAACATCATGTTCAATAGAAAACAATGCAGTAAAGTAGTATATAAATAATTGTGTCCCTTTTGAAAAGAATCTATCATCAAGGAGTTGTCCTGTTAAAGATCATAATGTGAATGATATTAACTTGCTTCAAAAGAATCCATAATTCGTGTCCTCATAAAAGTAGTGTACTTCATGCCATGAAAGGGAATCAGTAAAATGTGGTTGAGATGGATTAGGAATAATCCTACAAGAGGAAGGAAGGGTTGCTCTCGAAAATCTTCCCAAAGTGTTGCTTTTTTGAAAGAACAGCAAAAACACTCAAAAAATTATTGTTCTTTGTAGGGAACAACAAAGGAAATGCATGCCAAAAAGCAAAAATACACACAAAAAAATGTTGTTCCCTGTAGGGAACAACGAAAAAATGCATGTGAGAAAGTGTTGTTCCTTAAGAGGAACAAAAAAATGTGAAAATGTTGTTCCTTCAGAAAGGAACAACAAAAATGTGAAAAGTGCAAAAGTGTTGTTCCATTTGGAAGGGAACAACAAAACATGAAAGTGCAGAAGTGTTGTTCCATTCGGAAAGGAACAACAAAACGTGAAAGTGCAAAAGTGTTGTTCCATTCAGAAATGAACAACAAAAAGTGAAAGTGCAGAAGTGTTGTTCCATTCGGAAAGGAACAACAAAAAGTGAAAGTGAAAAAGTGCTGTTCCATTCGGAAAGGAACAACAAAACATGAAAGTGCAAAAGTGTTGTTCCATTCGGAAAGGAACAACAAAAAGTAAAAGTGCAGAAGTGTTGTTCCATTCCGAGAGGAACAAAAAAACATGAAAGTGCAAAAGTGTTGTTCCATTCGGAAAGGAACAGCGAAACGTGAAAATGTGGAAGTGTTGTTCCATTCGGAAAGGAACATCGAAACATGAAAGTGCAGAAGTTTTGTTCCATTCGGAAAGGAACAGCAAAATGTGAAAGTGCATAAGTGTTGTTCCATTCGAAAAAGGAACAACAAAACGTGAAAATGCATAAGTGATGTTCCATTTCGAAAAGGAACAACAAAACGTGAAAGTGCAGAAGTGTTGTTCTATTTCGAAAAGGAACAGCAAAACATGAAAGTGCAGAAGTGTTGTTCCATTCGGAAAGGAACAACAAAAACGTGAAAGTGCAGAAGTGTTGTTCCATTTCGAAAAGGAACAACAAAACGTGAAAGTGCAGAAGTGTTGTTCCATTTCAAAAAAGAACAACAGTTGTTCCATTTCAAAAAGGAACATCAAAACATGAAAGTGCAGAAGTGTTGTTCCACTCGGAAAGGAACAACAAAACGTGAAAAAGGAACAGCAAAATGGACAATCATAAAATGCAAGCATGCAAAAAACAAGTTAGTTGTTCATGGCATTGATGTTGAGTATGGGTTACAATTTGAATGAAGCAACATCTAAAACACAAAATATAAGATAAATCATAAAAGAAACAACAAAAAACAGTATGTAAATAAATAAATTAATTTACAACAGCTATGATATTATGTAAAAAAATGATCTCTTTGAAAAATGTTTTGGCAGCAGTAATAAGACATGAATCTTCAAATTGAAATCAATTCTTCATTTTTTCTATTATGAATCCATTGGGTAATGAGTTGGATGAAATTCCTTTGCTTCATAAAATTTCTTTCAAAAATCTCTCGTCCATAAATTGACCTTCTTTATTTTCCCAAGACCTGCAAAAAACGAGTGTCTACCTGCAATAAAACATTAAATCATGGAGAAAGAGAGGTGATCAGGCTCTCCTAATCCAATAATTATGCAAAAAAACAACAAGTAGTTACTTTGTATAACAAATCCACTGAGAAACTAACAAAGTAAGATTTATTTGTTACCTACGGGAGAGCATTGGCCAATCATGCTAACCTGCAGTGTTTTAATCACAACTTCTTTGTGTTTCGTCCAAATTGAGTGATTCCAAAGCCATATGAGAGCTAATTAAAAGGTGTATCTCCAATAGAAACATGTTTTTAAAAATTCAATTATATTATATGTCAATTTTAGTTGGAACAACCTGCATAATAGAGTCATTTTCGATTACCCCATTTAGAACAACAGTGAATGTTTTAAGCATAGATTTTTCGTTTAATGTCGGATTCAAATTATTCAAATTGGAAATTAAATTAGATTCATTTATTTATCTTCAATAGAAACAGTTTTTGAATACAAGAAGAATTAATAGGTCAAATACTCTAAGGAACCGCCAGAAAGACAAAGTTTTAAGAGTGCTGATTTACGATAGACAATCGGTATTTTGATCATAACTTCCTCATACGATATCGAAAATGAGTAATTCAAATTGACTTGTAAACTAGATTCATAGGGGAATCTGCCATAGAAATAGGTTTTAAAAATTCATACATTTAGGCTTCCAAAAACCGACTGTCCCTACTCTGTTCCTGAGCTGCCTGCTAGACACCCTGTCAATGTTTTGGTTCTAACTTTTTCATTTCAAATCCAAATTGAGTGATTCAAATTGGGTTAGAAATTAGACATCAAGGGATACTTAGGATAGAAACAAGTTTTAAAAATATTCCCTTTTAGTCCCTCGAAACATGATTGTCCCGACTGTTTTTCTAGAAATGTTATCAAACCCACGAGCCAAAAAAATATGGTATTCAAGCATTTTTTCAAAATTGGTGATAGAACTGAAAATGAGTGTTTGTAGAACTATTATTTCCATTATGATTCATATACATACACAAATGAATTAAAAACAATTATCACCAATGTTGATTTGCATAGTGTGTTGCAACAAAAAAAACAACTAATTTTACAAAAATAAAAATAAAAATGTGTTTGTTTTATTTCTTTATTTATTTTATTTTCTCCACTAAGTTATTTTGATTTGAAAAATGAATATGACTACCTATATGAGTACTTCCAGTGGAGCCATCTTCAAAATAGGGCTTCATGTATGCACATACCCAAATTTGAAATATGCATATTAATGAATATTAGGGTATGAGAAGCCAACTTCCCTTGAAAAAATGGTATCAAAAATTGTTGAAGCATAGAGTGATGTTGCAAAAAAATGATGGAGTGAAACCAATCTTCAATGTATCCGTTACTTTCTTGATTTCCCATAGCCATCATACCATGAAGTTCTTGAGCTTTTAAAATGACTTGTTGATGCATACTAAAAGAAACCTCATTTTCTTCCATAGCTTCTACAGTTTTTGAATTTAAAACATTCTGAATCTCATTGTAAGTTTTCTCTAATGGCGCATGTGAGATAGAATGGGTGGGAAGGGTGGTTAAATTTTACAGATCAACATTGTAAGCATGTTGTACTGGTTTATTATGGTGAGGGTGTGGAATTAGTTGAGCAAGAAAATGTGTAAGGAATGGAGCATTGTGATGATGTGGTTGCTTGGGTTCAGTGGACGAATTTGATATGCAAGAAGGATGTTGTGGAAGAGCTGGTGAAACATATGGAGAATATGTTTGTGTTACAAGATGAGGGAGAGTAGTCATGCAATCATAAGGTGAACCATGCCCAACTTGTAGATAAGATTGGTGGTTATATGGAAATTGACATGGCTGCCCTAACACATTAGTATTCCATAATGGATTATGCAAGTAAGGGAATGGAGAAAAAGTGTTTTGAACCATACCTGTAGGCCATGATTTCCATGGTTTTGACCTTGTTGCAGCTTCCTCATCTCTTTGATATGCTACTTCCATCCTAGATAATGAAGAACAACCATCTATGGTATGCTCCTTTCGGTCATGAGTGAAAAACACTTCATCAAATTCTTGATTTTTATGAACCTGCAAAGCATCCAATTTTTCATTTAGAGAGCTAATAAAATCAACTTTAAAATTTTCAAATAAAGCATTGATTTCAGCTCTTATGTCTCCTATTCTTGTAGCATATTTGGAAAAGAAAGAACAAACATCTCTAGAATTCTTGCCAGCCTTGGAGATTCCTCTTGAATACCTTATGCACAACTCACAAATATCATCATATGATAACTGAAAAACATCACCTTTTCCTATCAGATTCAAGAGTTCTAAAAATTCATCTTTGATTCCTTTAAGAAAGAGTGTTTTTAAGATCTTTTTTTCCAAATGCTTATGCTTTGATTTTTGAAGGTTGTATTGAAATCGATCCACGTAGTCCTCCAAGCTTTCATCTTCCCCTTGTATCATATCGAAAATATCTCCATTGGGTTTGCAATAGTCTTGGTACTTCTTCAAGAATATGTTCTTCATGTCCTCTCATGTTTGGATGCAATTCCCACTTAGGCTCATGAACCATCGGAGAGTTGCTCCTTTTAGAGTAAGAGGAAACACTTTCAATATTTGATCGTTAGTGTAATAATCATATCCTCTAAAAATTATTTCGAACTCAAATAAAAATGTATCTGGATCTTCATTTGTCAAGCCATGAAAATTTGGTAGAGAAGATGGGGGAATTATGCGCATTTGTGTCACTCCTCCTAGATCTTTGATAAGAAATTCAAAAGTAGAAATGTGAGCCATTTCTTACCATAATAGAAGATGTTCTTCATGTGTTCATCCGAAGCTTCTTCTTCAAATGTTCCTGTCAATTGGTTAGTGAAATGGGTGGTGCTTACATCACCACTTGAGTGAAATCATGAGATTTGTTTTTCAAAATTTCTATATATTTTTTTAAGTCATTCACACAGAAATTCAAACATCTATTTCTACCCTAAGTTCTTTAACAGTTCTGTTGGAAAGCAGGCGGGGGAGCAGGGCTTTTACATGCTCCTATACATAGGTTTTTATATTCCGTTTTTAATACCCAATTCTTTCCTAACAGGCACTCATCAGATGCACACTACTCTTTAAAAGTGGCTACACTCTCCCCGGCAACGGCGCCAAAATGTCGAGCGATAAAAAGGTGTATTTTTAACTCCTAATTACCTTCACATTAATTGTCAACCTAGGGACGAATTTTTATTCCAAGAATGTACTCAGTCTGAGGCGGCTATTTACTCAAGAGTAATGTTATGAAAGATGTAGTACAATGCTCAAAATATAAGAGTAAACGGATGCTCAAAATGAGATCTCCTTACAGCAAAGCACTTTAAGACTTAAATCATGCATTCAGAAAACTACAGTAAATGATCAGTCAAGGGTACAGTAACAGTAGCTCATCCCTTTGTAAACTGATATAAATTAAATCAAGCATAAATAATATCCACAATCTGAGAACTTAGGTAGCGATAGCCAATGTCCTTTACAGTTGTTGATCTCACACACAACACTAAATAACCAATTCGAAAGTGCAAAGAATTAAATCAATCGTATTACTACAACTTAATGAAAATGAGACAATTGTGCTAACTAGAAGAATGTTGAAAGGCAAGCTTAATTAATTGCAGAAAGTAAATGAATAATAGCGCTAAGTATTAGAAATGAGAAACCAAACTTATATAACTATAATGAATAGAAAATTGTTAAATTACTAGAGTGATCAGCGCAGCTTTGAAGATGAAATGAACAGCACAACAACATGCTGGCAAAAAGCAGTGATCTTTGTTAAGAAGGAAATGAACAGCAACGCAATTTAAGTACATTATATTAAACAGATCAATTCATTTAGTCTAGAAATACCAAGCAGTAAAGTTACATGATTACGATAAATAGAAATAAAATCAAACCATCACACGGTAAAGATCATGAAATAATGGTACAGGAATGGCAAGTGAATCCACCAGGGTTAGGCCCTTAACCACCAATGATCACTGCCGATAGTGCTTCAGAAGATGCGAAGGAATAGTAACTCTGCTTATATATTAATCATCAAATCGAACAACATTACATTGAGTTGTGTCTTCTCAGCAGCGAGAGTCTGCAAATAAAATTACAGTTCACAATAATACTCGTTCCATCTCCCTCTCCCCCTATCCTATCCTATTCCATCATGAGTAATCCATCATCACTCTTGAATCTCTAATTCTAAGTCCTCAATTCCATCATTCGAATCCCCATCTCTGATCTTTGTTCTGATTTAAATACAAAGAGAGCAGAGAGCGATTACAACCGTGATGATTAAAATATCATTATTATTAAAAAATTGGATTGTTTCCAACCAATTGATCAACAAGAAAATATATTTCCATTCATCTTTCAACAAGAGCAAGGCGAATTTGGCTTTGCAGCTAAGATTTGGAAAACGGCCACACAACAAATCTGAGAAAATCGTGCTCAAAGAACCATGTGTTTCTCTCAATACAAGCTGAATTTCGGCAAACCATTCTTTGCTAAAGTTAATTTGGTCCATTCTGGACAAAACCCATGTTCCAGATTTTCCAGATGCTTCTTCATTTGCTCAAAATCTCAACCACAAAATTGTCACTTCTTATTCCAACGAATTTCTAAATTGGAATATTTAATGATCAAATCTTCAATCGGGAAATTATCTTTGAGGGTAAAAATGGTGAATAATGTTACAACCGATTTATTAAAACTATCATTGATAAAATAATGCATAATCATCAATTTATTAAAAATAAAGGAGAATAAATAATATTCATTCATAAGAGCATAAATCGTTATAAAATAGAATTATATGATAAACCGTGATTAATAACATGATAAAGAAAAGTAAAAATGGATGAAATAAGTGTTAAAAAGGTGGTCGTATTCACGGCCCAACACCACTGTGGCCACTACTAAGATCTAGAAGATTGATCCTGAAGATCCAGAAGAGGGGGAGTGCCTATTCCACTCACAGATGTGGGTGAAGGGTTCTCCATTGTAGTTTATTATCAACAGCGGGAGCCAAAAGAACCTCATTTCACAAGAGGTCATGAAGCAGTTGGGCCTACCAACTACAACACATCTGTAGTCGTAAACCATTAGGTGGCTTCACCAAGGATGGGATCTCCGCATCATCCAGTAGTTTTGCCTTCCCTACAACATCAAGCCCTTCATGGATGAGGTATTGTGTGATGTTTCTCCTCTTAAAGTTTGCCAGGTATTATTAGGACAACCATACTTATGGAAGCAACATGTTGTATATGATTCTAGACCTCACTTTTTTCTTTTTTCTTTAGGTACTAAGTTATATAGGATACTGGAGGTAGCCCCACCTATCACCATCTCTTTGACCTCTGCTAAGAAATGCAATAACATCATCTCCTAGACTGGGAATTTTTTTTTCTTTCTGATTCTCCCTCAAAGTAAGGGGAAGGTTTTAGCCATGTCCATGGGCCCTGGGAAGGGTTCCTCCAAGCAGAAGAAGCAGTTGGATGCGGTTGTGGAAGAATATAGGGACATCTTCTCTTCACACCCAAATAGGTACCTGGTGAGCTCCAGTATTGTAGCAATAATCCTACAACTCCTGGGACTCCCTGTCTCTCATTTTATCAACCCGGTAGTTCGTAGAAACTTGGAAGCGACGGTGTTATATGCACAAGTACTAGCTCTTGTCGCAGCTGTCACTTGATCAGCTGGCACAAGTCTGCTAGGGCTCAAGCCAACTTCTATGGCTCACAGAAGAAGCTTTATCAATGATGGACGAAAGCTAGCTCAAAGAAGACTAGTCTACTTGACAAAAATGAACTGAAAGTAAATCCAAGCATGTAAACCTTGGAAACCCTAATTTAACTAGTCTAGCCTCTATAATGCAATGCATGAGAATGAAACTTCTACCAATGCTGCTGATACCTCTAATAAGTGAAAGTGCATGGATCTAAACTACTTGCATCATAAAAGACATGTTTTTGTGCTTTTCATTAAGTAGGTGGAATGATTGTAATTTCGTGCTTATTAGGGTTTGGTTGTGCAGATGGGATGGAGAAGGAAGGAAAGCGCAGGACAGGTTGGGGAGGCTAGGTGAGGTCCCTATGGACCCTTAGCATCCATCCACAGAGGTTTTCCATGTTCAGAAGCTCGGCAATCGAGTGAATGACCTCCTACAGGATGTCTGGAGAGGATCCTACAGGATACTCAGAGGTTTCTACAGGATGTCTCTAAACTGCTACAGGATGATCTACCGTGAAGGAATGAAGTGATGGAGGAGTGATGGAATGATAGGAAAAGATATGTGCGGTAGGGATAAGGCTGGTGATGGCTCAGAAGTGGAAGGATGATATGGGAAACGGGTGTAGGGAGTATGTTGAAGTGATGTCAATGAAAGGTCAAGGAATGAAGCTACGTGAGGAATGGAAGACTTTAGGAGAGGACAGAACGAAGTGAGGGTCGAGGAGATATGGTTTCATGCGTGATCAAGATGGAGGTAATGGTATTGGAGTGAGAAAGAGGAGTGTAAATGAAACAAATGATTATGACTGTCACCAAACTGAAAATATATCAACCTAAATTACTTTTGCCGAGAATTTAATGAACAGCAATCCAAAACGCGACGAGAAATATGTGTGAGGCTGTGATGAAAGTATGTGTGCAGGTGTGACTGACAAGGAAGCATCTAACCAAGACCGAGACTGTATTGCAGCAATCATTAAGTAAAGTAATGCGTATTTTTGGTGGCTAGTTATGGACTGCACCCCAATCTTCAAGAGGGATGGCAGTGAGCCTTAACAACCATTTTGCTGGAGCTCCAATGGATGTTATATATCCTCTGCTACACTAAGCAAGTGGAATCAATTGTACCATAAGCAAAATCTATCCTACTCATAAGAAAACCAAGTCATCAACTGGTAATTCGAATTGCATGTGCAAACGAAACTTAAAGTGCTGGAAATGAAATGGAAACAACACTACAACAGAGGGGATCTATGGCTCTCAGGTTGGGCCCTAACCTGATAGCTATAGTCTCCTAAGAGAACTCAGAAATAGATCACAAACTGCCTTCTTTATTCATAACTGATGTCATGCCGAATTGGCTTACAAAAAGGAACAAAACTGAACTGTGCTCCGAAATTACAATGATGATACGAGAGTTTCAACAACCATCTAAGGCTAAGGCCTTCATATTTATACAAAAAACGATGAGCCACCGAGTGCCCTTGATTTTAGGAGCTCGGTTGTCCAACTAGAGTTTAACTGCGGATCCTGTAGGGCAGTCATAACTACTGCTCTTGTAGAACAGTTTATGACTGCTGTTCATGTAGGACAGCTGGCTTCTTCTTGAGCTCGGAGGGGAGATGGATTGGAGCTCGGAGTTCTTGGTGGGAATCACGAGGAATGTCCCAAGATTGTGGACATCTCTCCACAAAATCAGCAGTGCCACCTTATTGTCTCCTTATCCCTTTTTCGTTGTCTCTTGCTCCCTTTTTAATGCCAAAACCTGGAATCACAATGCGTTAGTCACGTAGTTAAAGTGTCTAACCTTCCTCCTACAAACAACATGAATAAACTAAGAAATGCATGCATAAGAAAATAAAGATGAATGGTTTGAGCAAGTAAAATAGGCCAAAATGAGCCCAAATTGTACAAAATTGGGGATCAACATCACCCCAGCTGAACCATTTGCTCAGTCCTTGAGCAAAACTCAATCCAGTCCTCATCTTCATGGCTCTCACTTGCTTCGCTGGCATCCCAAGGCTCAGTGGTAGTATCCTCCATGCGGGTGTGAAATCCTGATGTTCTATCTACCTCTGCCCATTGTTGACCGTCATTTTCTTTTGAATTCCCTTCCGTCAAACCCAGCAGTAGTGGTGGGCTGAGTTTAAGGCCAATCCAATTGGCTTGGAGGCTTTGAACGGATTTCTTGTAAAGGGCAACCCTTGCCAAAGATTCCCTCATTCGGATGGGGGTATGGTATTCTCGGATTTGTAAGCTGTGGCCCAGGGTATTCCATCTACGTTGACAAGCATGAGCAGCGTTTTCCCCCAACAGCCTTTCCATATCCTCAAAGTGGGCAATAGCTTGGGCTTGTTTGTCCATCCACCTTAAAGAAGCTGTGGGGTCTGTAGCCAATTGTTGATGTGTCGAGATGAGGGTCACCGGGTCTTCTATTTCTGGCCTAATTAACAGTGGCTCCTTCACTTCTCGATTCATGACCGATTTTGCTTCGTTTGCTCTTTGGTCCTCATGGTTTAACCATGAGGCCAACGCCATCAATTGCATGTCACCCAAGGCAATGTTGGGATCCATAGACTCCTTTGGTAGGGCCAAGTTGTGAAGGTATAAACTCGGCCAATTTTGGCTTTGTCCTTCTGCGAACTAGCTATGCATATAACTCAGCAAATGGTGCCGGGCTTTGAATTGACATACTCTCTGTGCAAAGTTGTTTATTTGGTATGCAGCATTGATATTTTAAAAACACCCATAGGATCTGCAGGTGCTCTGCATTGATTGCTTCGATGGCCCCAGCTGGCCATGAAGGCCAACTGTGTTCCTTTGCTGGCACTGCTCCTTGAGTGCTTTGCATTTCGATCTGTAGTTTGCTGTTGTTCTTCCTGTAGACGCGCTATGGTCTCCTCAAAGCTGGAGGTCACCTCCTTTGTGCTCAGTTGCTCTTGCATGACGACCTTGGAGGATGTGGATGCTCCTGCTTTTAGTTCTTTCAGCTGCAAACTCAACCTCTGATTTTCTTCTTGTAGGAACGCTAGTTGGCAACTAGCCACATGTTTAGCCATGGTGAATTCGCTCCTGACCTCCTTGAGCTGGTCTTGTAGAGGTCCTATATCGGCTACGCCCTTTGATTTGGCGATCTGCATCCATGTGTGAGACCGGACCTTCTCTTCTTCTAATGCAACAAATAAGGGTACA
>APFE030471033.1:0-17636 GCA_000404065.3 Pinus taeda
AAAATGCCACTTTTCATTTCCAAAGCCTTTGCTAATATCCTTAGCCATTAATCAATCACCAGTGGTCCCCATCATTGTGCTTTTGCCCAAAATTCAACTTGGAATATGTGTCCCATGATCTTGGTATATATTTTGCCTTTATTAACTTTTACATGGATTTTTGACCAAGGTTGTAACAAAACCCTCCCCCTTGGGGAACAACGTCCTCGGTGTTCAACAACACCTACAATCGACAAGGTTGTTGTAAGAAAAACATATTGTCCATAGAGCTTTATAATTTAGCTTGTTGCAGTATTTACAATGATCATCCTATTGAGAAACAAACCTACATGACAACATAACAAGTATAACATCATAATGACATGACACCCGTACCAATTATTGAAGCTTTATAACATATCTCATGGTGGTATTTACATCCATATACATATGTACATATACCAAATATCACCAAAACGTGTACGAAAAACCTATTCCAAAACATCCGCTCAACCAGTGAATAAGGAAGGATACATAGCTCACATCTGATCCGCCATCTCTCATTTAGTTTCGTCGGGCCCAAAGTACGTCCATTGCACTCTAACTTACTTGATTGCTCGGTTCCAGAGCATGAGCATATTTATCTACAAAATGAACTGTGGTTTCGGTTGAAATTCTCCTTATGGCTCCACCTGGAATACAGACCAATCAATCACATGATCAACATCTTTAACATACTTCTTTAGCGATGACACATGGAAAACATCATGGACTTTCACTGTCGGACGCAATGCAAATCGATAGGCTACGTGCCCAATCCTCTCAATAATCCTAAAAGGTCCACAAAACCAGGGTGCTAGCTTGGCACATGATCCAATCTGCAAGGATCTCCTCTTCAGTTTGATGTGCAAGTACACCTGTTCCCCAACTAAGAACTCCTTGAATAACCTATTCTAATTTGCATATCTCTTCTGCCTATCCTGTGTTGCTTTCAAATTCTTCTTGATTACTTGCATTTCCCACTTTATATCTGCCAACATGTCTGGTTCAATCAACACCATGTTAACTGGATCACTCCAACTGATGAGAGTATTACAACTCCGGCCATACAATGCCTCAAACAGACTCATCCTTAGTGGTTCTCGGTACCCGTTATTGAAAGCAAACTCTACCAGTGGAAGGTACTCTTCCCACTTCCATTGTTGATGCGTCACATACATCCTCAACATGTCCACCAATATGTTGTTGACCCTCTCTGTTTGTCCATTTGTATGTGGATGATATGTTGTACTGAAGGCCAACTTTGCGCCCAAACCTGCAAATAACTCCTTCCAAAACTTGGAAGTGAACTTCACATCCCTGTTAGATACAATATTCTTCAGAACTCCATGTAATCTGACCGTGTTCCTGATGAATACTTATGCTACATCACTTGATGAGAATGTAGACTTGACTTGAATGAAGTACACCACCTTTGTCAACCTTTCCACCACTACCATGATGGAATCATATTGTCTCACTATCCTTGACAAACATATGATAAAGTCCATGGAAAATGACCTCCCATTTTGACTCTAGAATTAGAATCAGTTGTAGTAGTCCACCTAGATGCTTACACTCTGCCTTCACCTGTTGACAATCCAAGCACCTAGCCACAAAATTTGTTACATATCTTTCAAATTCAGTCAATAATATAATTTCTTCACTATTGTCAACATCTTCTAACAACCAGGGTGACCTGAATATGGTCTCACATGAAACTCCCTCAAGATCACCTTCTTGAGCTCACTGCTATCTGGCACATATATCCTATCCCTAAATCTAACCAATCCATCTACAGTGAGACGATAGTCCACATCCTAAGCACCTGCAATTGTACATGTACTTGTACATGTACCTATACGACTTGTACCTATACCTACACAATATGTACCTACACTTGTACCACTACTTGTACTCTGTTGTAATCTTTGCACAATCTCCATATACTTGTCATCCTGCCAACCTACCCATAAGATCCTATCCTGTAAATCTATCCCATAGGAACTCATAGTTGTTATGTGATTTACCTGTATTCATCTGCTAAGAGCATCTGCCACCCTGTTCTATTTACCTTTGATATACCTGATCTCAAATTCGAACTCATTGATTGTGGCCAACCACTGAGCGTGCCTGCCATTCAGATTCAGTTGGTCATATAGGTACCATAAACCATTGTTATCACTCATCAATACAAACCTCCTTCCAAGAAGATAGTGCCTCCACATCTTCAATGCATGTACAATTGCTGCCAACTCAAGGTCAGGTGTCAGGTAGTTCTTCTTGTACTCATTCAACCTTTGTGACTCATAGCATATCACTTTCCCATCCTGTATAAGGAATCCACCAAGTCCTCCCTTGCAAGCATTTGTACATACTACAAACTCTTTGTTTGGATCTGCAATCTCTAACATTGGTGCATGTGTCAACAACTTCTCGAGTTGCTCAAAACTAGCCACACACTCCTCTGTCCATTCAAACTTCTTAACTTTCCTCTACAATGATGTGATAGGATAAGCAATCTGTGAGAACTTCTTGATGAACCTCCTGTAATAACCTGCTAACCCCATGAAAGATCTCAACTCATCTACATTCTTGGGAACTACCCACTCCATGATAGATCTTGCCTTTTCTGGGTCTATTATTATGTCATCCTTGGAAACCACATGCCCCAAGTAGTGTACCTCAATCCAAAAGAAACTGTACTTGCTAAGTTTAGCACACAACTGATACTTGTTGGGTATACGACCAAAGTACCACATTGACTAGAAGTGGGGAAAATCATGGGTATATAAGGATGGACAAATATCTCCATTGGTATGAGGCCTTTTGGGGTAAAGCCCAAAAACAAATCCTTGAGGGCTTAGGCCCAAAGTGGACAATATCATACCATTGTGGAGATATGTGGTGTCTAGAGTTCTTACAAGTGGTATCAGATCCAAGTTCCGAAGTTAGCCAAGTGGATGAATCCTCGGAATGCCGAACGAAGGTGGTGGGCCCCGGTAATATCACGATGGGATCCATGGATAAGCTCAGTTAGACAGGCGGTGTGCTCCAGATTCTTCATGGACGTGTCCTGGTCCCAACACGGTGAAGAGGAGTTGACCTGGGATAGAGCAAGCTCTCGAGGCAGGTGGTGCTCCATGTAAGGTGTGTGCTTCCAACGCATTGGAGCAGAGAATCCTAGTTGGTAGAGAGTGGATGGATGGATAATTGTTTTAGGGGAGGCTCGATGGTCCTTTGTTCGAGGGGAGGATTGTTGGGTATACGACCAAAGTCCGACATTGACTAGAAGTGGGGAAAATCATGGGTATATAAGGATGGACAAATATCTCCATTGGTATGAGGCCTTTTGGGGTAAAGCCCAAAAACAAATCCATGAGGGCTTAGGCCCAAGGTGGACAATATCATACCATTGTGGAGATATGTGGTGTCCAGAGTTCTTACAATACTCTCTCAACAATCTCAACATTGTTGTTAAATGCTCGACATGCTCTTCTTTATTTTTTGAATATACCAATATATCATCAATGAACATAATAACAAACTTTTCCAAATATGTATGCAACACACTATTCATCAAGCACATAAAGGTAGTTGTAGAAATAGTTAAACCAAACGGAACTACAATGAACTCATAATGCCCATACCTAGTCCGAAAATTTGTCTTGTAGATGTCTTCTTCTTTAATGCATATATGATGATATCCGGATCTCAAATCAATCTTTAAGAACACTACTGCTCCCTTCAGCTGATTGAACAAGTCATGAATCCTTGATAACAGATGCTTGTTCTTAATGGTCACTTTGTTTAACTATTTGTAGTCAATGCGCAACCTAAGAGTACCATCCTTCTTTTTCACAAACAATACCAGTGTGCCCCATGGTGATACACTTGGCCTAATGTATCCTTTGTCCAACATTTCCTTCAATTGCAACTTCAACTCTAGCAACTCTGGAGTGCTCATCCTATAAGGTGCCTTTGATGTCAAAGTTGCCCCTAGCACCAAATCAATAGAAAAGTCTTCCCCATGAGGTGGAAACTATTAAATATCTTGAGGAAATACATCCTGAAATTGTTGTAGAACTGGGTACTTGCCTAAAACATCTACATCCTTGACTTCCTTACCTTTGTCACTAGAAATGTGCACTGCAAATAACACACACCCTTTCCTGTGACTACACTTGGCTTGCATAGTTGTCATCATTCTAACTGATGTTGTTGTAACAACCTTGGTGAAAAATTCCATGTAATAAAAGTTAAAAACAATAACCACAGATGAATGGGACACTTATTCCAAGATGAATGTTGGGCAAGACATCCTAGGGGGGGGTTTAATTTAGTTGTTTATAGCTAAGGAAATTGGCAAAGGAGATTGCTAAGGCTTTGGAAAGGAAAAATGGCATTTTTTGCACAATTATTTATGAAAATAATGGAAATTAGGAGAAAAAGGAGGTGAAAGGTCACAGGTTGCATGTGAGGAGGAAAATGAAGGAAAATAATGGAAAATGAAGAAAATATAGGCCTCATTCATAAAAAGGCTTCTAAGGATCAATTGGTAACCTTTTGTTAGTTCAGTTTTGGAGCACTCTCATTATTCTCTCTCTCCTACTCTTGGATACTTAGAGTTTTCTTAGAACACTTTTGCATGGGAGCACGAAAGGCAAAGAAGACAAGAGAAAGCAAGGATTAAGCAGGGAAAGGTAGGATCAAGCAACTACAATAGGATTTGTTGCAGGTATCGACTTGCATGTGTATTTTCCTTGCAATATTTGGCATGCATGGCATTACATGTGGTTCTTTTCTATCATGGCATGGGTTTTGCCTGGTGTAACCATGTTTTTCAGCCTAGCT
The DNA here is from genome assembly GCA_000404065.3 of Pinus taeda. Taxonomy (NCBI): domain Eukaryota; kingdom Viridiplantae; phylum Streptophyta; class Pinopsida; order Pinales; family Pinaceae; genus Pinus; species Pinus taeda. The sequence continues at coordinate 4,873 of APFE030471033.1, forward strand.
TGCCATTTTCAGATAGCCATGGTGTGATGGGGTTCTCATGTTTGGTTGAGATGGTTTGCTAGATGGATTTGAAGTTAAGTGAGGTGGATCTCCGAAATTATAGAACACATGGCCTTGTAACCCTTGAACCGGAATGTGGGTTGCAGTAAAGCCAGAGTTTGTGTTTCCTCAGATGGCTTAGGAATCCTTGTCGGTCAATGGTAGGTTATACGATAAATCTTAGAGGTGGTTTTCTCTCTATTGGGCCTAGTAATCCTGGGTTTGGGATATGCGGTAAAGACTGAAGAATGGGTCTTGTTTTAGGGCCTAGTGATCCGTATTTGGATTACGATTAATCCTAAGAGACTAGGAGACAAGAAAATTCCTCACGGTGTAGGTGCAGAAATCCAGTGGCATCCATTCTTGTTTGGCCTACTGATTGGGTGGAGATCAAGGTAAAACCAGTTATGATGTGTTCATTATGTTGGCCTAGTGATTCAAGATGGATTACGGTAAAAGTTGGTTTCTATTGATGAGGGTGAGGTGGTTTAGCCTCGGTATGCCCTGGTTAAGTTCTTTTGGATCGAGTCCCACATTCATGCTTGGAATATGGCATGGGGGTGAATGGCTGAAGAGAGATTTGACTCAGCCATTCTATGGTTATGTGGAACGTGGTAGTCCCATCTCTGGTTGGTTGATTTCATTAAGTAATGAGAAATTCATTCCCTTGATTCCCATGTGCAAATGTACTTATATATATATATATATGGATTTTGATGGCTGATATGTTTATGGTATTTTTATTCCTATTATGTTGGTTATATGCACATTTTGTGGCAGCATCTATGTATGGATCTCAACATGTTTTTACTTATAATTGAAATGCAACTCCAAATGCTCCCACAACAAGGGCAAGCGAGCATTTGGGAATTTTTTTTCCCTAGTGTTGTGCTTGCGACTCTGGGATTTATGCCACTTTTTTAGGCACAGAGCCCAAGTCAAGACCCATAACTTAATGGCACCTTCAGAGATGAATTTACATAAGATACATCGTTCATTCATTTACAAGTAAAAACATGATAAGAGCCAAAGATCATGACAGTCATAAAACTCATTCATAACCAACATATAAACATCATAGATGCTAAGCAGAAAACAACCATATAAAACACATAACAATAAGCATATTTACCTATCAATACCATAGGAAAGAGCTTTTTATTACCACAAGAAAAATGAAACTAGGTCTAGGACTTCCATGCACCACCCGACCATAGACATGGAAAGAGGAAAGAGGATGAAGATCCTCACAATATTTACATCAAAGAATATAAAGGTCATCATGAAGTAAATGGACTTGAGACAGAGATTCCTGATATAACAAAGCCATTGAAGATGAAGAAGGTGGATATAGGGTTGGAGGCTGAATAGAAGTACGCAACAATAGGAGATTATTGGGATGAGGACATAGTCAACAAAATAACAGATCCCTTGCATGAATATCAGGAGTTGTTCCCTACTAAGTTTTCAGATATGAAGGGCATATTAGGAGATTTGGGAGTTATGATGATTCCTCTGAAGTTTGATGTGATGCCTGTCAAGCATTGACCTTATAGACTGAATCCAAAATACAAGGAGAAGGTGAAAGAATAATTAGGCAAAATATCAATAGTTAGGATAATTGAACATGTCGAAGAGTATGAATGGGTAAGTCCCATGGTGATTCAGGAAAAGAAGGCAAAAGGGGAAATCAAAATTTGTGTTGACTTAAGGAAATTGAATGATGCATGCCTGCATGACCCCTTACCTACACCATTTATAGATGAATTATTGGACAATGTAGGAGGACAAGAGGCATTTTATTTCATATATGGCTTTTTAGGATACCATCAGATCATAATTGCACTGAAAGATAGACATAAAATGTATTTTACGATAGAGTGGGGCTCTTATCATTACACGATGATGCCTTTGGATTAAAGAATGCACTTGCTATATTTTCCAGAGTTGTAATTGCAACCTTCAAAGAATATATACAAAAGTTTCTAGAAGTATACTTTGACGATTAGATAGTCTTTGGTCTATTAAAGAAGCATGTGGCAAGCTTAAGGCTGATGTTGGATACCTATAGGCAGTGTCATATCTCATTGAACTTGAAGAAGTGCATCTGTTATGCACCATTTGGTATATTGTTGGGATATGTAGTTTGTAAACATGGATTAAAGGTGGATCCCGTGAAGATCGCAGTTATTGTGAACCTGCTAGCATAAAAAACTGTGAGATAACTACACATGACACTGGGACACATTGGCTACTACAAAAAGTTTATAAAGGGGTACTTGCAGATAACTACATTGATGGAGAAATTACCGAAGAAAGATGTGACTTTTCAATGGAGAGAAGAGTGCCAAAAGAACTTGTATGTACTAAAAGAGAAGATGGTAACTGCGCCTATTATAGTTTTCCCGGATTGGAAGAAGGAGTTCCATGTACATGTTGATGCATCTTACATACCATTAGGTGTAGCACTAGCACAACCAGGAGTAGGGGAAATTGATCATCCCATAACATTTGCAAGAAGGAAACTGTCTAACGTGGAAAATAACTATAGCACGACAGAAAGAGAGGGATTAACTATGGTGTATGCTTTACACAAATTCAGGGAGTACTTGTTGCGGGCACATTTTCAAAATGTTCATTGATCACTCCACGCTTAAATGCTTGGTGAATAAGCCTATTTTAGGAGGAAATATATGTCAATGGTTGTTATTATTCTAGGACTATGACTTTGAAGTTATAATGAAGCCAAGAAAATTGAATGTTGGACCTGATAATCTATCAAGGATAGAGACAGGAGAAGAACCCATAAGTATCAAAGATAACATGCCTGATGCACATCTATTCGTAATTAGAGTCACAGATGATCACTTCGCAGATATTATTTTGTTTCTAGCCACAGGGATGGCACCCACGAAGTAGACTATGAAGCAAAAGAAGGAGTTGGTGTCTCGAGCAACTGATTTTCCGTTGATTCTAGACACTTGTACAAACTGGGATTGGATGAAGTACCGCGTGGATACATCCTTAAACATGAACGATAGAGTATTCCTTCAGAAGCTCATCGAGGAGTCGTAGGTGGTAACTATGCAGGAAAATCCACTACGCAAAAGATCTTGAGATCTGGACTATAGTGGCCCAGAGTACATAAGGATGCAAATGAATTATGTCAAGCATGTGATGTATGTCAAAGAATAGGAAAGCCATCTAGAAGAGTTGAGATGCCACTAGTGCCACCTGTAACTTTGCAGGCTTTTGACAAATGAGCTATTGACTTTGTTGTACCTATTAGTCCGCCAGGAAAGAAGATTGGTGCGAGGTATATAATCATTGCAACTGATTATTTGACAAGATGGGTTGAGGCACAACCAATGAAGGAATACAACGTAGAAACATATGTGAAATTCATCTTTGAATATATATTGTCCAGGTTTGGTTGTTCAAAGATCTTGATGAGTGACCAAGGCACACATTTCTTGAAAAAAGACCATTGAACCACAATTTGAGGAATTTCAAGTTTACCACTAGAAGATCACCCCTTATCATCTACAAATGGAATAGTGGAAGCTTTCAATAAGATTATGGAGAATGCATTGACCAAGGTATGCAATGTGAACAAACATGACTAGGATTTGAGAATTCCAGCGGTGTTGTGGGCATATAGAACAACATGCAAGAAATTGATAGGGCAGACACCGTTTAGGTTGGTATATGGACAAGAGGCAATTATGCCTATGGAATACATTATGCCAAGTTTGAGAACTGAAATTGTCACATATATGGCAGATATTGACATTATGAAGGAAAGAATGTTGCAAATACTAGCTCTAAAAGAAGACAACTTCATAGTAGGGTTTCATAAAGAAGTGCAGAAAGCAAGGGAGAAAGCCTGACATGATAGGCGTATCAAGAAGAAAACATTCCAGGAAGGAGATCTTGTATTATTATATGACAACAAATTCATGAAGTTCCCAAGAAAATGTAAAACACATTGGTTAGGACCATATATCATCAAGCATATCTCTAATGGTAGTGCAGTTCAGCTCGTGAAGATGAATGGTCAGCTGATTCTAGGACGAGTGAATGGTAGCAGGTTGAAGATATACATGGAAAACTCTATCCCTAGAGCTTCACACTGAAAAATGAAGGGAAGCAATTCCTAGTGCCACCTGCAATTGAAAGCGGGCACGAGAGTATAAACTACTCTGCAGAAAGGGACTTCACCGAAGAAATATTACTGCGTGATAATCAGGAGTATGATGAAGTCCGAAGGAACTACGACAAAGAAACAGTGACTGCGCTACGAGGGAAGGTTCGTCGAAGGTGGCCAAAAATATGATCGTTGGAAGGGAAAAGCTAACATTAAAAGGAAGTTGTCATTAAGGGACGCGAGAGAAGAGAATTTATGAAGCACAACTGGATGTATATAGCCCCATACTTGCATTAAATGAGAAAATATTGAAGAAATCATGATGTTATAATTCAAATTTGTTATAAAAACCATATCTCGTGCCACATTTGACACTTATCCATCTAGAGAAGTTGAGACATTGCATCTAAGTGTGAAGAAAGCTACTATATGTCTGAGAGGATTTTTGAGGAACTTGTTGGAATATTTCTAGAGAAAGGATTAGTGGGTAATATGGAGGCACAAGGAGTGAAGGTTCCTATGTCCCCAATACACTAGAGGTCGCCAAGATATCAAGTACCCACAGAACTACAACCACAGAAGAAGCAATAGAAGAGACTCGCTAAGGTCCCTAGGGTGGAACTCAGAACATTCCCGAGGAAGAAAACACAAAAGGAAGTTCGCACGAAGAACAAAGAAGATAAGAGGAAGAAGCCTATGTAGAAAGGAAAGGAGTTGATGCAGCAAAAAGTGCCTCAACAGATCAATGATAGTGAAGAGGAGGATGAATTTCAACGCATGGAGACTGAGGACGAATAGATTCTTGCTATGCTCCCACCTTACATGCCACCAAGAAAACCAAACACCAAGCTAGTTAAGGAACCAAAGGAGGGTAAAATTGCCACATGCACTCCATTACTACCGTAGGAAGTGTTGTTTGAGGGTGAAGTGTTGGGAAATATTCCTTAGCTGAAACTGGAAGATTGGGACTAACGGTGAGAGAAAATACCCTCAATTTGAACCAAGTACATATTTGAAGCAGGTTTGGTACCCAAAAAGTGGAGTCACGAGGCAGGAACCATTCCAGTGGGCTACATGATTGCAAAGAGTAGGCCTCTTGAATATTCTAATTGTGCCACACTTTGGCTAAAGCACATCCAGTACAATGTGTGTACAATAGCTCCTTGCACTAGTACATGATGGATGCATTTGGCTAGGGACGAGGATCTCGATTGATGAGATGTTAGTCTGAAAAATCGCAGCGTTGCCTCATAAGGGAAAAGACCCTGCAAAATAATTTATGGGCAAGAATAAGGAAAAGGAGATGACACAAATGATGAAGGAAAAGTTTGGACCGGTGAAGAATTCGTGGGGAAATGACATCAATTCCATTGATGACCAGGGAGTGTGTTTTGTTGCACACATTGTTGGTACCATTTCATTTCCATCCTTTTCTTCTAGAAATCCATCATTTGTCTATCTTTTTCTCCCATAAACCCCTCATATCCATCGAAATTGATTAATCAATAGCATTATAGTTGTTAATTTACATTAAATTTAATTTGTGAATTTTTATGTTAAAAATTAGGAATTTTCAACAAAAATTACAGGATGTCATGACTTCCTGTAAATGGTTTATGATGTGACATGTGGCATGGCAGGCAAGTCAAACAATGGATAGGAACGTGATCTGGAATGTACATGCATGGTGAAAAATCGATTCAACAACAAATCAAAAGCTCTTGGATACGCGGTCAATGCTGGTCAAACCCAACCTTTTTGGTCACAAAGGCAGAAAAAAGCCATAGTTTCCCAAACTGATTTCGTTTTGCTTTTGGAAATCGGTTTAGATTAGAAAGGACAAAAATCACTCTTTTGTAAAAGCAGAAACATCTGCATAATGTATGTACATTCGATTTAGATAGGAGACAAGTAGATAAAGACTGTGTATTGTATTGTTTCCAGAACAATTATTATCTCTATGTATTGTTCCAGAACATTACTCTTGCATGTGATTTCAATCTTTAGAACTTAATTACAGTCACCATTTTATTCCAACAGTGCTTATGCGTTAACATTCTCATCGCTTGAAGTTTCTTAAGTGTGCCATTGAAGCGTGGACGGGCCCTACGTGGAGATTGGTATACTGTTAATTTCATTTCCATAACGTTTCACATTTGAATAGTGTGCGTAGTGTTTAATGTTATTTCCTTGTCTGTGAGTTTATCGATTTGATTAGAAATTCTTGCAAATGATATTCATGGTGATAGCTTGAAGATTTGATTGCTAGATCATTGAACAATATCTTGTAAAAGATTTGATTGATCATTAGATTTCAAAGCATCTCTGTGGACTCTGTTTTCATGCATTTAAAATTTCAATGTGCTTTTGATTTTCATGAATGCTTAGTGTGTTAGCTGGAAAGAGCTTTTGTGTATAGTATCCTTGTAAAAGGATTGAAAACTCAGTCTAGCAATATGCTGTATCTTTAGGACAGTTAGATAAATTAGGTGATCTGAGTGTTAAGGTGAGAGGAAACATATTTCAACCTCATGTAAAGGAGAGTTGTAGCCTATCACAGTAGACACTTAGTTAGGGATCCTTTTATGTCTATAGACTTTAGACACGTGCCTATAAGTCTACCTACCTTGGTTGATATTAAATCTAGTCTAATCTAGCACCCTAGATTGGCCACTACATTTTGGCGCCATTGCCGGGGAGGCGCAGTTAGAGGATTTTGAAAAAAGATCAAAAAAAAAAAAAAACACAACATAGATTTGATTTTAATTGTCATTTTAGAAGTCATGTTTGCTTATGCGTAGATCTAGAGATAATAAAGGTAGATTCATAAAAACCCCCCATCCAAAAACTAACCTACCACCAAGAGCAGACCCTTTAGGAAAAATTGAACACACAACACCAACTGAGGAAATCACCATACAAAAATTAGAGGATAAACATAAATTAGGCCAAAGACTTACACTTATTGAGAGACAAATCCTATTGGCACACGAATCACAAAAGAAACATCTCCCTGAATCTTCTACAAAACGAGAAAGTAGAAAAATAACTCAACAATCTCTAGAACAACTCTTTGGAATGAGTGACACTGAACAAGCAATTAAATCATCAGAGGAATCTATAAAAATGGCTGAGGAAGGAGGAGGATCAACAAGAAGACCCACTCCTGAACAACAACAAGATCAAAGAGTGGAGGAAGAGTCAACCTTTAAATTTCCTATTCATGAACCAGAAGACAATCATGATGAGGAAATAAAAATGAAAAACATACCTCCTTCTGTGTTACCAAACTTTTATGGCATGGCTTCAGAAGACCCTGATTCATTATTGTTTGAGTTTGACATTGTATGTCGAACATATGGTTACACAGATGATGCCCATAGGCTTAGACTCTTCCCAGCAACATTAATGGCATCAACACTAAGATGGTTCATGGGACTTGGTGAGCATGCAATAACTGATTGGGATGGCATGAGAAGAATATTCCTAAAGAAATACCAACCTTATTGTAGATCGAAAGATTCTAAATATGATATCTTTAGGATGAATCAACAAGAGGATGAAAATGTAGAGGAGTACTTGGAATGATTTGCTTACAATTTACAAAAATCAAAACATCGATCCATGACTCTTGATCTCATTTGAACAATATTTTTGAAGGGCAGTCGAGAGGAATACTTAGATGATCTTAATTTGATGGGAAAAGGTGATATTTCCACCTTACCTTTCAAAGGAATTGCTGATTTATGTGAAAAGTATTTTAGGAACAAAGCCAAAATTGGAAAGAGAACCATATCATCCAAAGCCACAAAATCTGCTTCAGCAAGTGTCACACGAGTTGAAATAGGAAATTTGTTAGAGCAATTCAAAACAGATCTATTGAGTACCTTGGGAACTCAAATTGACACTCTTAAAGCTAAGAAAAGACAAGAAGAGGAAGATCAAATAATGGTTTTCTTTTGTCCAAAATGCCGGAAGAAACATGCCTTAAAAGATTGCCCATTAGAGAACATTCAAGTGTGTGCCTTTTGTACTGAAAATCATGATATATTTCATTGCTCTAAAGTCAAGGTTTTGCAGAATTGTAATGTGGCAGCTAATACAGATATGAAAAATGTGTATTTTATGGACGCAAAAAGACCATGGCAGCCAAGACCTCCACCTCAAGGTATGTTCCCAAACCAGAATTTGCAATTTCCTTCACATGATCAGATGTATGCTCAGAATTCGTGGAATGTACCCATGCCATGGCAGCACCAAAATTACCCACAACAACAATGGATACCATCTCAACAATATCAACCATATCCTCAACCATACCAACCATATTCGCAGCCATATCAACAATATCATTAGCCATATTCACCATATCCACAATCATATCAGCAATATCCTCAGCAGCAAGTTGTTTACCCACATCAACCCCAACTCACTCAACAAGCATTGCCTGCTCCTCCACCAATAAATCCACCACAATTACAACTTCCATCTAACCAACAACCTCCTAGACCTACTCAAATCCTTGCTCAACCTGTACCAAATCCAAATAACAGAGTAGAGAGACCAGCTTATAATGTAGATGAGGGACCCTCATATCCCAAATTACCCTTGCAAAATATCAATTTGAGGTCTGGTAAGGTACTTTAGAAAGAATCTCCAACAGCTGATAAACAAGAAGAAAATGAAGAAAATGAAAATGAAACTCCAATTCAGAGGAAACAAAATGATGACATCAAAAATAAACAAATGCAACCATTGCATCCACCACCTTTTCCAGAGAGATTGGTCCAAACAAAACTTCCCATGTCTATACCACAGTTTGATGTTTTAGATGAGCTAAAGAATGTCTATATAAAAATTCCGCTTCTACAAGCCATAAAAGACATTCCCATATATACTAAAGCCATCAAATAATTGTGCCTCAAAAATCCTACTAGGAAAATAGTTGATCCACAAACCATTCATGTTATTGGACATTTAGCTGGCCTTATGGCAAACACCATTTCAATGGAAAAGTATGTTGATCCTGGTATTCCCAGAGTCACTACAATCATTAACAGCATACATATTCCAAACACCTTAATTGACCTTGGGGCCGCAATAAATGTGATGACTCTTGAAACCATGAAAACCCTCCAGCTCACAAACTTGCAGCACACAACAATTGTTCTAGAACTCGCTAATAGGTCTAAAGTGATTCCTGAAGGGATTTTCGAGGACATAATTGTTTCACTGGACTCTTGGGAGTATCCAGTGGACTTTTTAGTTCTCCAGCCAAAATCCAATTTAGGAGGACACCCTATCATCCTTGGTAGACCGTGGTTAGCAACTGCTGATGCATTCATATGATGTAGATCAGGTAATATGATCATTTCACGAGGAACTGAAAGAAAACAACTCACTCTTTACCCATCAGCACAATCACGAACAGTAGCACACAATTTATGGCTTGATGATAAATGCAATGATAAGGTAGAAGTTCAATCTATTTTCAGCATCAACCAAATCTATGATTTTCAAGAACATAATAATGATGATTTGGTAGAATTGTTCCTTTCTTAACCTGATGTTTCCAAAGAATTGAGAAATGACCAATACCATGCTGCAGATGAACTTTTGGCACAAAATTTTCAGGAAACATGCACCATTCATTCTTTGCAAACAACATTTTACAACGTTTTTCCTATCCAATCTATCACAAACACACAGAGCAAGACCATAGAGATTAGTCCAGGAAAAACTTTGAATATTGGCACTCACCTAGACTCATCCCAGGAAGAGAAATTGATTCAATTATTGAGAAAATACCAGAAAGCATTTGCTTGGGACTACAGCGATATGCACGGAATTCACCCTGAAACATGCACTCACCATATTTATACAAATAATAATATCAAACCAGTGAGGCAACCACAGAGACGAATGAATCCCATGCTTCAGGATATTGTTAGAGAGGAACTACAAAAACTGTTGAAAGTCAATTTTATCTATCCTATCTCTGATAATCAATGGGTATCCCCATTGGTAGTAGTGCCCAAGAAAAATGGTAAGTGGAGGATTTGTGTTGATTACATACAATTGAACAAAGCAACCCTCAAAGATTATTTCCCACTACCATTTATTGACCAAGTGCTAGACACATTAGCTGGGAAATCATCATTCTCTTTTCTTGATGGTTTCAGTGGCTACACCCAGATCAGGATAGCCTTAGAGGACCAGGACAAAACCACTTTTACTTGTCCTTGGGGCACTTATGCTTATAATGTTTTGCCATTTGGACTTTGCAATGCTTCAACTACATTTCAAAGAGTTGTATTAGCTATTTTTGCTGATTTAGTTCATGATTGTGTTTAAGTTTACATGGATGATTTTTCAGTGTATGGTAATTCATTTGAGCATGCATTAGAGAATCTTGAAAAAGTTTTGAAGAGATGTATTGAAGCTCCCTGAGCAATGAAAAGTATTTTATGATGTTAAATGAAGGGATAGTATTAGGACACTGTATTTCTTCTCAAGGCATTAAAGTTGATCCATCAAAAATCTAGATCATTGTCAATTTGCCAATTCCGAAGACTCAAAAAGAGGTAAGAAGTTTTCTTGGGTATGCAAGCTATTACAAAAGGTTTATTGAACATTTTAGTAAAATAGCTTTACCTTTGTTTAAGCTTCTAGCCAGAGATGCACCTTTCAACTGGAATGATAATTGTCAGCAAGCATTCGAAACACTCAAAGAAAAGTTATCAACCACACCAGTCTTAAAAGGACCTAACTGGAGCCTACCATTTCACATCTTTACAGATGCATCTGATACTGCAGTAGGTGCCTCATTAGGCCAAAAAGAGGAGTCTTGTCATTATGCCATCTATTTCATTAGTAAAAATCTGACACCTCCAGAATTAAACTACACAGTCAATGAAAAAGAAATGCTTGCAATCATACATGCTATGAATAAATTCCGACATTATATAACTGGTTATGAGGTTTTTGTACATTCTGACCATTCTGCCATTAAGTAGTTAATGAATAAACCAGTAACTAATGGCAGAGTTACCAGATGGCTGTTATTATTACAGGAATTTAACATCACAGTGTTAGATAGACCAGGTAAGGAGAATCAGGTGGCAGATTTTCTTTCTAGACTGCAAAATCCAGGTGAGGTTGTTCCGGTTGAAGATTCTTTTCCAGATGAAAATTTATTTGCAATTTCAATAGTGAATCCATGGTATGCTGACTTGGCCAACTATTTGTCCACAGGAAGAACACCTCCATATTTTACTCCAAAGGAAAAGAAGAGGCTAATCAAACAAAGTGCTCGATACTCATGGGTTAATGGAGATTTATTTTACACTGGTTATGATATGATTATTAGACGATGTGTAAGAAATGATGAGATAATTGATATTTTAAAATCTTGCCATGATGAACCGTGTGGTGGGCATTTTGCAGCTAAAAGAACAGCATTCAAGATTCTTAGTCTTGGATACTACTGGCCATCTATTTTTAAGGATTCCAAGAAGTATGTGAAGAGTTGTGATAGTTGTCAAAGAATGGGTAGGCCAACAGCTACACATGAAATGCCACTTCAGCCTCAAGTACACTTAGATCCATTTGAAAAATGGGCTCTAGATTTCATAGGCCCCATCAATCCAACTTCCAAAGGTAAGAAGTACATCCTAGTGTGTACTGATTACGTGACAAAATGGGCTGAAGCCAAATCACTAGTCCGGGCAACTGAACAAACATTGGTAGACTTCCTTTTTGAAGAAATTTTTGTAAGGTATGGAGTACCAAGGGAGATAGTGACAGATCAAGGTACTCAGTTTACTTCAAAGCTAGTTAAAGACATCACAGAAAATATCAAATCAAGCACAGGAAAAGTACACCTTACCATCCACAGGACAATGGCCAGGTGGAATCCACAAATAAAACATTGGAATGAATTATCACTAAGACCGTAGCAATGAACATAAAGAATTGGGAAGAGAAGCTCAAAGATGCACTCTGGGCTTATAGAATCACATGGAAGAACACTACAGGATTTACACCATATCAGTTGGTGTATGGAAAAGAGGTAATGCTTCCTATTGAATTTCAAATACATACTTATAAGATGGTTACAGATTTAGGAATTGATCTTAATGAAGCCCAACAAGAAAGAATTCAGCAATTGAACCAGCTGGATGAAATGAGGCAGCAAGCAGAGGAGACAACACTCCTAATGCAGAAACAAAGGAAGCAGTGGCATGATGCACACATAAAAAAGAAATAGTTCAAAGAAGGAGACTGGGCTTTACTCTTTGACTCTAAATTCAGAGATCATAAAGCCAAATTTACCACACATTGGATGGGCCCATATGAAATAGTTCAAGTTTATGAGAATGGGTCAGTCAAGCTTATTACCATTGATGGAGAAGGTCACCCCTTTCTTGTCAATGGCCACAGGTTGAAACTCTATCATAAGCCCATCACCAAGGAGGATTTTCTTCAAACTGTATCTCAGCAAAGGGAGGTTGAGATATTGCAGCCTTCAGCTGTGATATCTCTACCTTAGTTCATTTCATTTCAATTTAAATATATA
>APFE030471040.1:0-32666 GCA_000404065.3 Pinus taeda
GGTAAACTATCTGGTTGAACACCTGTTGTGGATGCCCAAAAACCCTCTGCCACTACTACGATTTATACTTCCAAGATTAATGTCATCTAATCCACGAAGGGAAAATCTCAGCAACTAGGAAGTAAGAAGTAAGGAAAAGGAAAAAATAAGAAGGATAATTCCTTGCAAGACAAACAAAATAACTAATCTCCTTCAGAAAAATAGAAAACTTGTAATCCTTACTTAATCTGTAATGAGGATAATTTCACTCACGAAATTCCAAATTGGGTGGAAGTAAATCAATTCCTTAAATCATCTGCTGCATCAACAATGTTGACCGATCCCTTCCTAATAAGGAGACAAACATTGTTGCAAGGGATCATGTTTCCTATTCCTTTGTTATGATGCTTTCCTCTAACAAACAAATGAATGAAATTATGGTGGTATTGAGAAATAAGGCTTATGGTAATTTGAATCCCTCGACTAGTAAAGACACTGATCAACCTTCCAGCTCTACCTCATCTTCTTCGGATCCTACTCCAAATGTGATTCCAGCTGAATTAACAATTAAAACTTCGAAGGGCGTTATCCACAAGTTTGCATTCAATCCTCGTGCAAGAGATTCTCAAAACTATAACATATTTGAGGATCTGGCTCAAGCTCCTTTAGCTATTTCAACTCTCGAGGTTTTGTAAAATTTTCCTACTTAGAAGAATACCATACTTATCGTCGTTGGAGATATCGATCCTTCAGATTCTAGTATTGTAGTCTTTGACCATGATAATCATACACCCAAGCTTCCACTGCAATTGGATTTTATGATTTAGGTTATTGCTCGAAGTAAGACCATCCATCAGACCATTTTGGATGAAGGATATTCAACCTGCAACATGTCACTTTCTTGTTGGAAGGCCATTGGTTCTCCTCAACTCAACCAGTCATTGACTACTATTAAAGCCTTTGATGGAAGAGGCTTCAAGGCTTATGGAATTTTGAGTTCATTGCAAGTGTAATTGGATAGAAATATGGTGTTAATAGAAGTCAAAGTTATAGACATACCATTAGATTATAACCTTTTACTAGGTCATACATGGGTTTATGCTATGGATGCTGTCATTTCAACCTACTTTAGAATGATAGCTTTCCCTCATTAGGGAGGCATAGTGGTCATTGATCAAATCACCTTATTCGCTAATAATTCTCATGTTACTGAAAGCATCCCTCTTGTGGGAGAAGCCCCACATCCATATCAACATGTTAATGTTGAATTGCTTAAAGATTCCACTTTAATGGGAACTTTTTCCCTTCCTCCTCCTGACAACCTTGTTGGCTTGAGGGGGCTTGGACCCAGGTTCAGGGTTAGCTGCACTAACCAACAAAACCATACACTACCGTCCATTCTGACAACAACCCGCTTAGTGCAGGTTTTAGTCTCACCTGAGGCAGTATTGGGGATGCTAGAACCATGTTTCTGCATCCAGAAGGCTATATGACATGGAGTAAGGGTGTTTCTTTAGTTTTAGGCTTGATCCGACCTTCTTATCCTTGAAATCCCAAAATTAAAGGGATTTTTAGTTAAATAGAGTTATGAATTTCACGTAAACATCTAGTCATGCATAAAATAACGTATAACAATAGATCCAGATCTTCATGGAGCACTTACAAAAAAAATATAGATAAATGGCATTCAGTTGTGCATAAATACAAAAAACACACAAGTATGTAATTTGCACACAATTGTTTCAAATATTTTTAATACTTCAGATCTTCCATGTACAAACTTTCTAGATCCTGTGCACACAGCTGTAGGGGCCCTTACACTCAGCTACGGGCTTGCTAAGGTCTCCGCACACTCAACTGTAGGAGCCTTCCCCTTTACATATTCAAAACATATAACATCTCTCTTCTTTGTTTTTAGACACGCTAAGGCACCCTTTTATATACTTTATCCCATTACAATACCATGGTCCACAAACCATGGGTGGATCTCAAAACAATACAAAAACTAAGGGGCCTTGACCTTCCTAAAGTCCCTTGACTCCTAATGACTTGTGCTACTCACGCTCTGCTCCTCAAAATGCCGAGAATTTACAATATCTTATCAAAACTTGACCCAAGGGACCCCATCCCAACGGGACCCCAACATAAAGATGTGACTCGTCCCCGAGTCACTCTGCTGATATATCCTTGACGTGTGCTTTGAGGCCATTGAATTCAAACTTAAGGGCTTGAAATTCTGTTGTACTCTCTGTGGTGGCCTGTCAGACCTCTTCAACCAAATTTTCTGTAGTTGGTCCTGCGACTGCTAAACTCATTGTTCGTTGAGTCTACTGGATAAAATTTTAATTTTATCTAGACGTTCTGTGACAGTTGGCTTGCTTCGTTGGCCCATGGCTGTGTCCTTGCTGAAATGTTATAGGTCTTCCGATGCAGCTCATCAATATGAGTGTATGAATTTTCCTTCTTGGAGTTTGGTGAACCTTTGCACAGGTGCTAAGGTCTGTGATGTCGCCATGATCTCATCAAACTACCATTGCTTTTCGTGGATGTCAGCTTCAAGTTTATGTAGATGTGGGCTCTCCTTCAATGAGGCCCACATTCCCATTGTACTTTAAAAAATTTGGTTGCAGTCATTAATTGCAGTGGCAAGAATTTCCATATCAGCCTTAATAATAGCCTCATGCTACCCTTAGACTTCTAGAGGGGTGGTAGGCTATAGGTTCATCTAAAGCTCAGATATTTGCAACTACATCTGAAACCACACCTTTCCTACCTCAACCTTAGATTATTTGATTACGGCTGCCAACTTCTGTAATTTCTCGGCTGAAGCTACCTCTGCTGGAATCTAGAGCTTTGGAAGCTGACTGCATACTTGTGCTATTGCTACCTCCAACTGCTGACTATGTGTAATGACCTCTTCTTGTTCCTTGAGCGAATGTTCCTTTTCCTAAAACATTTGCTGGTTGATAGTCTTGAATTCACTAATAACTAGTAATGCCCGCTGTTCCTGGACCCTGAGCTCATCCAAGACTCCTTGATGCAGCTCATGCAATGATTGAATGGGGAGCACCGCAAGGTTAAGGATCAAATTCTTCATATGCAGTAGGCATGCCCTGTCTTCTGAAGTGTCAATATGTAATGATCCCTGTCACACTTGCTTGCTTCAGGCTCACTTGACTCACACTTGCTTGACCCATGCTCGCTTGTAGAACACTGGTGATTACTTGCAATTCTTGAAGGCCCTATTGGACCTTCGTTAAGATGGATTGGTATTGCTCTTCGATGTGCCTCTAAATTTTTTTCGTCGCGGATCAGACAATATCCCCAATTTCATCAAGATCCCCATCCATAAGGGCTAGTGGCTCTACGCTGGTGGACTTGTCCGATTTTTGTTTCTTTCGCACACTGTTAGCACTCTGATTATGCCGCTTCTTGATAATGAATGGAGACTCAAAATCGTCCATGCCCAAAAAAGGGTCTTCACCACCCTCTTCCTTAACAGTTTCTGTGCCAAATGTGTGCTCTGTCTCTAAATACAAGTTATTTTGGGATAACATCCAGGGTATGAATAAAGATATGCACCCACTCAGGTTGAGGTATCTCACTCCACGCCTTAGTCCATCGAGCTAGATGTTCGTGTGAACCATCCTTCCCTGTGTAATTTTCAGTGAGTTGGGTGTTCGCGTAGCCAAATCTTAATCGCATCATTCTATGATATTCCTTCCAGTCAACAAAATTATCCTTGTGCATACCCCACCATCTTGCAGGCATAGCTCTCAATGATATATCTAAGGCCTGGAACCGATGTTCCTATGGTACATCCCTTCCAAAATGGTCAAGAAATATATTGACATCATCCAAACCATCATAATAGGGTAACTTACGTACCTCAATAGATATATAGCGTAGTGACTTTGTAAGTTGATTACATCACAGTGTAGAGACCTCATGCAACTGATTCTACCAATTTTATAACTCTTCATCTTAATCTGATGGCAGGAATTTTCCTTCTCCCAACCAATCCTTCCATATGCAGTGGGATTGATCCAATCTTCATTTCACACATTTAACTTATATATGTGCTCAATGTCTTCATCTTCATAATAGTCATGGTTCGGTTTTGTGTATCACACACCTTCAGCTGGATCCAACAGGACAATTAATCGAAGCTCATTCTTTTCAAATACCATGATTTTATTCTTTAAGTTAATGATTGTGTTCATGTCAAACACCCAATCAATCCCGAGAAACACTGGGTATGGATTATTGTCATCGACTATCTCAATAACTTCGAAATCTTCCACTGCTCTTGTGCCTTCAATATCTACAATTACTCTATGCAAGCGACCCATTAGAATTATTTTTTGCTGGTTCACCATGCATAGCTAAAATGGCGACCACTATAACTTAGGCTTTCCCATACGTTCCCAAGTTTGATTCAGGAGTATGATAGCATCAGAGCCCAAGTCTAGGATTACTTGGTCCATTTCAAAATCACCAATCTACGCAGTCAACTGCATCTCCCTACCAGTTCTCTTCTTGCTTCAATTCATCTTATTGACTACACATTGTTCTGGTAATGATTTATCCTTGTTGGCACAATTATCTATTAGCTCTTATAGTCCTTCTATTGCCTTATGATCTCCTAATAACTTCATGCAGTTATGTAGAAACAATTTTAACATTGTGGGATCTGAATCCTGTGTCGTAGTAGATTCTTCAGGTTTCTCCTTTGGTGAGGCTATTGGCATATGGAATTGAGACGTAGAAGCACCTGGATCCATAAAAATCTTCATTGCCTCCATGAAAGTCTCTTTTTCTCTATGTAAATTAAACCCAACATTCTTCTCACTGGCCTTTCAAAACCATAAATCCGATTTTGGCTATTTGACTTTGACCTTGTCTTCACTAGTGGCTACACCATTTCGCGTGACTATGTTGATACTAGGATCATCTTCATGTGGCTCAGATCTCATCATCTAAATGTTTTGTATCGATTTTTGGTTCTTCTTCTCCTGCAACCTCGCTATTAAGGTTAGGAAATATTCTATAATATGATCAAATTGACGACAATACTGAGAAGAAGGGTGCGTTGGATTCCGACATTCGTGCGCAAAGTGCCCTCGTTCTCCACAGTATTGGGGGATGCAAGAACCAGGTTTTTGCATACAGAAGGCTATGTGACGTGGAGTTAGGGCGTTTCTTCAGTTTCAGGCTTGATCTGACCTTCGCGAACTCTTATTCTTGAAATCCCAAACTTAAAGCAATTTTCAGCTAAATAGAGTTATGAACTTCACATAAACATCTAGTCATGCATAAAATAACATATAATAGTAGATCTAAATATTTGTAGAGCACTTAAGACAAAAATAAAGATAAATTACATTCATTTGTGCATAAATATAGAAAACTCGCAAGTATCTAAACTGGACACAAAATTGTTTCAAATATTATTTATTACTTCAAATCTTCCATATACAAACTTTCCAGATCGTGCACACATAGTTGCTGGGGCCCGCGTACTTAACTATAGACTTACCAAGGTCTTCATGCACTCAACTATAGGAGCCTTCCCCTTCACCAAAAATACAGAAATATTGTACCTTTATAGATTCAAAACATATCAAATCTCTCTTCTTTCTTTTTAGACTTGACAAGGCACCCTTTTATATACTTTATCCCATTGCAATACCATGGTCAGCAAACCATGGGTGGATCTCAAAACAATACAAATACTAAGGGGCCTTGACCTTCCTTGATTCGGATTTAAACATGAACACAAAAAATTACAGAAATTACCATACATATAGAGATGCAGTAGAAATAATACTTCATTTCATTACTATAAAATACTGAAATAGGTTTACAAATAGAAATGGAAATAAGCTAGCTAGGGTGATGGTAGCTTATCTTTAAGAAGAGATGTGGTGGCTACATGCCTCTTAAATGTGTTACAAGGAGGCTCGAAGGCCTATTTATTTTTGAGAAACAATGGAAAACCCTAAACATCCAAAAAACTAACCCTAGAAGATGAAATGCCAAACTGTGGGCCCCCTTTGGTAAATTGGTAAATCAACTTCTCGGGGTTGTAACTTTGGCATATGATCTTTGTTTGGCGCACACAATATCTTGTTAGAAAGATCTATCTGAGAACTACCTTTGGGAAGAGTACCATCGGTCCAAGGACTCATTTTGCTCCCATTTTTCCCAAAAAACGTCGTTTAGGGCCTCAAAATGGCTCAGGAAGTTCAAGATCCGAAAAACTACTAAAAATAGTAAGTTGTGCTACAATTAAGGAAACTGAAAAGCTGAAATAAACAATGTTGGGGGTCAAAGTGGACTTGGCAGGTGGCCACCAATATTCTACTCGATCATTCCTAAAGCCCCTTGACTCCTAGTGACCTGCGCTACTCGTGCTCCGCTCCTCAAAATGCGGAGACTCTACAATATCATATCAAAACCTGACCTAGGGGACCTCGTCCCAACAAACCTTAATCAGGTTCCTTTATCAACATGATATCTTCTGGTACTACTCCTTCAGATCCTTGGATAATACCAAATGCTTCTAATATTGATACATTTGGTGATCACATGCTGCTCAGTCCTGTTGAGATCGAATATGAAGCCATCTATTCAACTTGTTGACACACTCTGATTTCTCCTCTTCGATTAATTAGGTTTATCATTCCTTAGATTATGGTTCATCTTCTGATCCTTTCTATGGTACATTTTCTACTGATGATAACATCATGGATATCATGATGCCAAATGATGTGCCATGGGATGATAATCACCATCGTTCCTCCTTTCTTGATACCTTCGAGGATAATCTTAGTGATATTTATTCCCCCAATATCATTGAGATATCTACGAACTCTATATCTATTTGCGATATCAATTACGAGAAAAATATATTGAATATTAAAGAGATTTTTCCTCCTTATATTTCGATTAAGCCCATAATTGTCGACAATGTCCACATTGGTGCATCTTTCTCTCCCAATGAGGTCAAGATCTAAAAAACTGTTTCTAGGAATTTCATGACGTTTTCTCTTGGTTATATGAAGAGATTCCAGGTATTGATCTGAATATTGTTGTACATGAAATAAAAAATATTGATATGCTAATCCAGTTCAGCAACGACGCTTGTATCTCATCCATCCTAAGAAGGTTTCTGCTATTAAGGCAGATGTTGAAAAACTTTTGCGGGCTGGTTTCATCTACCTAGTACCTTTAACTGATTGGGTTTCGAATATTGTTTCTATCATGAAGAAATAGGGAATCATCCCTGTGTGTGTCAATTATTAGGACATCAACCATGCTCGTCCTAAGGAAAATTGTCCCACCCCATTTATCAAACAAATTGCTGATGATTCCGCTAGAAGTGAAGTATCTTCATTTATGGATGGCTTTTCTGGCTATAATCAAATCAACATTCTCCCATCGGACCAACTTAAAACTGCATTTATATGTCCATGGGCACATTTTCATATTAGAAACACTCATTGAGTCTAAAGAACATTGGGGACACCTTTCACAGGGCAATGAGTTATGCCTTTCATGACATTGAACACATTGTACAACCATATTTGGATGATCTACCTACCCACTCGAAACATCGCGAAGATCATCCCATGCATCTCTCGGCCATATTTTACATTTTCAACATTATAATATTAGGCTTAATCCACACAAATGTGTTTTTTGTGTTCAATTTGGTCAAATTCTCAACTTCAATGTTTTGAAGCAAGGAATTTGTATTGGTCCACTTAAAGTACAAGAGATCCTAAATATGCATGCTCCTTCCTCTCTTGCCCAGCTACAATGACTCCAAGGGAAGGCTAACTTTTGACGAGGATTTTTCCCAATTATACCGAATTCACCAAAGGATTTACTCAATTGTTAAAGGAGGGGTTTCCCTTCCATTAGGATGACACTGCCCAAATGACATTTGATGCTTTGAAAGATGTTCTGGTTTAGGCATCATTGTTATATCCCCCAAATTATAAACACGATTATTTCCTTTACCTCGTTGTTGCAGTTACTACCATTTGTTACAAATCCATTTGGGCACATCAACCCCAACTTACGGATCAATATTATTAGGGCTCATCAACCCCTAATTCAGTTGTTACATGCCCTAAAAAAGTCAACCTTCAGAATGCCTAGCTTCCAAAGAAATTTCATGACTAAAATCATCCAAAAACTACCTCTAAGAAGATCAACACAGGCATACCTTCATCAGGGCGCGTTGAAATGCAGACCATACACTGATAGGGTGCTATGCAACGCACTTGTCCCTCTTTTGCCTGCGCTAGGCGAATTTGAGTGGAAGTGCATTGGGGTTTGGGAATATTCTTATCCAATGGATGCATCTAGAAGTTTCCCAAGTTTATCTACTCCTTTGAGCTCGTATTTGGATGAGGAAGGCAGTTAAGGAACATCAATCCCTTTATCCCTTCCTCCATGGAACTAAATTATAAGTTTGGGAGGGCATTCATTATCACCATTTATGGCATAAATTTCTTCAGTCACCTATAAAAAGACCACTCATTCAAGTGATCAGGGGTTGGAAATATTGATTATAGGGAGATGTTGTTAGTATGAGACTTGAGTTGATTAAGTATTGTAATGATGTCAAAATGTCTTGCTTGTTATGAGGAGAGAAAGGGATTGAATTGGAGGAGTGATGCTGAATCGAGAAATGGGTTGTAACTCTTCCTTTTACTAATAACGTGTTCAAATATTTTTCCATATGCTTGTGTTATTCGTTTATGCTTTCACATGTGTATAATGTACTTGATTCCATGCTATGTTTAATCAATAAATCATTATCATATGATTTGGTTGGTTGTTGTCTTATGTCTGTGTGTAGATACTCTTCAAGCATATTAAGTACGGAGAGGAGCAACATAATTGGTCAAGCGAGATAAGGAGCAAGCGAAAGCTACATGTAGGCTTCTTTGCCTCTTATTTAATCTATTGGTCATAGGAAAAGTAGAGAATGCTTTGCACTGTTGTTCTAGACTTAGCTACTAGTCTAGCGGTTTAAGCCTTTATCCTAGACACTAAAAATTCCCAAAACAAATTGGTGACTCTACTGGGGAGTGATCATCCATTTTAGTAGCTTATCAGCCTCTTAAGACATTTCTACGTACTGTACTTGTGGTCGTTCATTGAATTTTAGTATTCTTTCATTAAAAATTGAGCCAAAACTGTGCCAACTTGTCTTCAAAATTTCTTACTGTCACCAATGTAGCCCAATGAAGCACACAGTGCACTACAATGCACTTCCCACATAGGTACAATGTGCTTCAGCGCACTGTGTCTCACTGCTACCTGCGTTGATCCCTTGAGGGTCAATTTCCCATCTAGGAACTGAAGTTTTGAGCCAATTTTCTCCTATTTGAAAGACTTACTGAATGTTAATGATGTCTTGTCTCTGAAAAAGTGTTTCATCTCCTTACCTGACCCTACTTAGACTAGGATTGATAAACGTTTCTTATGTATTTACTTTTTCATTTTCAATCGATAGTCGAAAGTTAGTTTTCGATCGATTGATCTGTTAGCACCTAAATCTGCCTCAGGCTAAAGGAAGGCAAAATTCAAGGTAACCACAAACCATGCTCAGTTTGGTAGCTAGCCCTACCAGAACAGGAGAGGGCTCTCTCCGGGTCACACTCAGTGAATAGATGAACGAAAAGGACTGAGATGACTTTCAAACGATCTATTTATCTTAGGCTAGTAAGTGGAAATGAATAGGAGTGATTTTTGTGAATGACTGTGTTTTTGGGATGTTATGGGACCACTCGACTTCAATGAACAGAGAATTTAACATGAAGGTACAAATTATTTCATGAGGCAAGGTAGGCTGAAAGCATAGCAACTTTAGTTTTAAAATGTGGCGGAATGGAAAGATTGATTAGGAAGGTGAAAAAGGGCATGGACATCATGAATCCTTTTCAACAGAAGAATGAACAGTGTACATGAAATTTTCCCACAGGTAGAGCAATAAAATTGAATTCTACCTGATCTCACTCGAAAAATTTCACCAGAAATGGATACGAAATGAAACTATGGAACATAACAAACAAATGAAGATATTGATTAAGAAGGTGAAAAGGGCATGGACAACATGAATCCTTTTCAACAGAAGAATGAAACACAACACATGAAATTTTCCCACAGGTAGAGCAATAGAATTGAATTCTACCTGATCTCACTCGAAAAATTTCAACAAAAATGAATGCGAAATGAAATACAAAACATAACAAGATACATATGAAACATAAGAGAAACACTTGCTACACTCACAACCACAGGAATCTCATGAAACAGAGCCGATTCCTTTCATTAATTCTCTGTAAAAATATACAATGCAGAAACAAAGTTTCTTTCCCACAGTCTCCCAGATGTTACAAGCCAACCAACCAACTTCCTTTGCAAATGGTTTGCATACAATATATAGAATGTGCTTTGAAGAGATAAAACGACCAAGGGTCACCAAATGAAGGTGGAGAGCCAAACATCAGCTACAGGTGTAGTGTCACAAACATGAAAAATGGCTTGAGTGACCCTTTGCCTTCCTTTGCCACTTGTATAACTGAACATATGGAGTGAAAATATTTATAAAACTGCCGCGCTCCTCCTCCTGTGCGTCGTGCTCGTTTCCAGGTGACTTTAGGAGATCTTCCTGATGTCCAAATATAGTGTAGGATATATTGTTGGTAATCCTATCCTGTCTACTTTCCAACCCCACCGAAATTTGTTTATTTGGAGTTCATTTTCCCTATCAAAAATCAAATCTCCCAGGACTGGTCAAACTGTGCCAGATGAAGCTGCGTCAAGGCAGAGTGCTGTTGCGGGCAACTTTTGCATGTATTTCTCAACCCAAAATTGAGCTCAATATAGTTCATTAGAAATATCTTTGTGTCTGCTTTCCAATCCAACTGGAATTTTTCTATTTTGAGTTCATTTGCTCTGTCACAAATCAAATCTCCCAAGACTGGTCGAACTGTGCCAAATGAGGCTGTCTAAATGCAGAGTGCTATTACAGTCAACTTTTTAATACCTTCCTCAACTCCAAATTGAGCGAATGATAGCTAATTGGAAAGATATTTGTCTCTATTTATCATTTGGATCATCAAGAAAGTCATTTTGCCAACCGAGCTAGGAGAAAACGTGATTTTCCCGAGGTCGCTCCAGATGTGCATCAATTCTCCCGAGACAATTGTATTTTTGACATTTCTTCAAAACCATGACACCTGTGTAAAAAGTGAAGGAGGATTTTCTTCCCTGGTCTGTTTTCAACAAAAACCTCTCTCATTTTTTCCAAATTCATCTTCAATTGCTCAGAAACATCATTTGAGTGAAACATATCCCATTGTGTGGGACACGGGATTTGCCGGAATGAAGCGGAATGAAGGGGATAGGGAGCTTCTAAATTCTTGAGGAAATTTTGGGAAGTGTGAAGGGATGATAGGAAGTAGGGGAAAGTGGAATATCATAAATTGAGTGAGGGGAAGGGGTCCAAAAGGCAAAACACAGGCCTAACCATAGAAAATTGCCAAGTTGTAGCAAGGAACTAGGGTTTGTATGAAAATGAGGAATTTGGGGGCTCTCAGTGATGGGAAGTGTCTGATAAGGTATTTTATGGATAGGGGAAGGTGTATGAACATCAGGATACAAGTTTTTTCCATGATTTGACCATCCAAGAGAAATTAGCTTCAAATCCCTAGGAGAGGGAAATGAAACTTGCCTAGGCACAACTGAAACATGAACACGGTGTGAAATGACCCAATGGAATTTGACATGATGATGAAAACACTTTAAATGATGGTAGACTCAGCTGAATAGTAACATAGAATGTTATTTGGACAACTTTGACAAGGGTAAAATCAAACCTCAGACCTAATGCCTAGTGACCAAATTTTACTTGAAGACTCACTGAAATGATAAAATTTGACCTTGACACCTTAACATAACTTGTGTAAGAGCATGTTTGATCATTGGAAGAAGGCTGCAAAGACTGACTCTAACATGATCTTTAGCGAAATAAAGTGTCGTAAAATCGTCTTTTCCTTCGAAAATTGAATTGTCATCAAATATTCATTCATGAAAGATCGATTGATTAATGTGTGCAAATGATTAGTCTTTTTGTTGAAAGTGTGTAATTCCTCATTTGTTTGAAAATGAAAGTGTCATAAAGTCTTCCTTTGCTTGAAAAGAAATTGTCGCAAAATCGTCATTTTTATGAAAAGAGTTTTTTGATCGATTGTGCATATTTCCTTTTTCTTCGTTCACATCAGGGGAAATTGAAAAGAAATACATTCATGTTGCATTGAAAAAGTTTCTGTGTGTGATAAGGAATAGTGTATGGAATCTACATTTAGATTGTGCAATTTTCTCTTTGATCAAAAGAAATTTGATTGCTCTATCCCTAAGTAGTTAGAATTTTCATCGTTAGATTGAATGGAAAGAATGCTTATCATGATAGTTTCATTCCTAGGAATTTCAAAATACATCACGTGGTGAACTTGAGAGGCAAATTCCTAAGCAAGATCAACTTAAAATAAACATCAATTTACCTGATGGAGCATTTTCATTAACGCAAACATTTAGTGGTTCTAGGCTAGAGACGTGTTCTGGCGTCGTAAAACAAAGCAGCTGTCTCTAAATTGTCTACAATACATCCCAAGTGTGATACCTCATTCCATGTATGTGAGTATATTGTAACTCGTCCACGTATCTTTAGGTATATAGGGCGGTGTTAAAGTACGTAAAGTACAAAGTTGCTTTCTTCCCCTTTGAACAGATCCAACCCTCTCTTTCATTCTTGATCTTCATTGACAGCGTCCTAGACCCTTCAACACCTTCATCATGCCTTCATTTCCCTTTTCCCACTATTTTTCCACCTTCAAACCTCCAAAAACCACTTTTGGCCTCCTCCTATAGAACCTCCTGTAGATCTCCTGCAACCTCCTTAGAAGTTCATGCCAACGATTTTTCGAAGTCTGATCGCAAAGGAAGTCTCCAGAAGGGTATGAGGGACTTCTTAGGACCTCTCCATAGCTTCCTTATCTTCAGAAAAAGCCAACTCCATCCTCCTTTTCCACCACACCTCTGCACAGTCACAACCAGACAAACCATAAGCATAATAATTCCACATAAAAACACTCAAAAGTACAAAAAGATGATTTCTTTCCATTTCTCTTCAGAATTAGCTTGAATAAAGGCAATTTACCTTTCCAGTAGCCAATGGCACCCATTTTAGTAGTTTCCATCTCTTTTCCTTGCAAATTAAGGTTTGCTAGGGTTTGCATTTCATTTCAGTTTTTTGTCTCTTTTTGCAAGTAGAATAGGCCCTGTAGAGTTGGCTTTCTTCCATCATAGTATAAGCTTCTTCTGAGAACTCATAGAAGTTGGCTTAAGCTCCTAGAAAACTTGCGCCAACCGATCAAGCGATAGCCTGCAGTAAGAGCTGGTGCTTGTGCATACAACACCGTGTCTTCCAAGTTTGTTACAAACTACCGGGTTGATAAAGTAAAGAAGGAAGCCCCAGGAGTTGCAGCATTATCGCTGCAATATTGGAGCTCACCACCTAGTGAAACGGTAACTGAAGTTTTCCAACCACAAGTTGATCCTCAACTTGAGATTGCTCAACAAGAAAGTACTTCTGAGTTTGAATCAGTTCAACTAGAAGTTAATCCAGAAACAATCCCAGTTCAAACAGAAGTTACATTTGAACCTGAAGTTGTTCAGGAGCCTCTTACTGAAACTGTTGTTCATGTACCTGAACATCTGGACTTCGAAGTTGAACATTCAGAAGTTGTTACTTTACCTGTTATCCCTCAGACATCAGTAACTATTGAAACTTCAACTTCACCAAGACCAGAAATCTTTTACGGACCTGATGGTGAAGTTCTTCCACTAGGTTTGATTGCCATAGAGGAGGAATTGGAAGAAGATTCCACACCTGGAACCCCATTTCACTTTGGAACTGGGCTTTATCTTTACCCAAATACCTTGATTTATTTGCTTCATTTGATCTTGCTTCTTTTCAAGTACCCATAGAATCTTTAGGTCAAATTTTGGGCCAATTAACTATGGATAAAAAAACGTTAACATCTTAGACTGTATCATCTGATGCAGTTGCAACAGATTTGTCTGTTTTCACTTCTTCGATTTTTCTACCAAACCTAAGTCGCACCTATATGGTGAATCATCTGTCCCGATTAGTTACCAATCATTATCTGGAACCCACTCAAGGGTTGCTTCTACACCATGGTCATCACCCATGTCCTCAACTAGAATTTTACCTGGTTCTTCTCTAATGGGAACTCAACAGTTTGATCCTGCATATCAATATCAAGCTGGGAAATCAGGTCAACCAAGACCTATGTATCCATTAAATACTAGATTGCCACTATATGGAGAGTTTTTATGCTTATTCACCGTATACTCCTGTTGTGCTTATCAACAACCCCCCATGTATTAGTGTTAGTAATAACATTAATAAATGGGGACTCTTCCAAAAAATTCAATCCTAGCATATAGTCATGCCTTTTATTTTTAGAATAAAATAAGATATCAAAGCGGAACTTGCTAAATCATCGAAAATTCACCTTTTCGTACTTTAAGAATTTAAAACTTCATAAATGATGTATTCCTCAAATAAATTCCATATGATAAGAAAGCTAGAGAATGGCTTTATACTAGGAAAGTCTTGAATATTAAAATAAACCTTGAAAAAGACCCGCCTTTAAGACTATTCTCGCATCACAAAAATGATCACGACAGACCTTACTTATAATAGTTATCTCATATCCGCGAAATGTGAAATCCTAAAAGACTCTTAAAATCTTCTCACATCGCAGTTTCAGTCATGTGGTGCTAATCGATAGAACATATGTAGACATTACGAAATGCGATGACGTCTCGCATATCGCATATCGCCTCAACTCCTATGGCGGTAAGTCTTAACGAAAACAAGTTTTGCGATATAGCGATCTGCGATATTGCGAAAGAAAATCTTAAAATTGCTTTTATCGCAACTCAAAGGGCTCACAATTCTAGGAAAGTACTTCCCGGCTTTCAATGTGAAGTTATGAACATTAATTCAAAGTGTAACGGTTCATTAGTGAATATTTATTAAAATGATTATGATTAGTTGTGAAAGGCCATTTGATGCATGTTGATATCTTTTAAAGTGATTTAGTATTAAAGATCCTCCATCACCTTATTTTCGTCCTCTATTGCTTATTTCTGGATTCACTAGCATTTTTATCCTCTTCTCTTTTCTGCTACAACTTTCAGGAAAAACACACAGAGCAGAACATTCCAAGAAATGATGAAGAAAGGAAAGGCACCTGCTTCTGAGAAAACAGAAATGACACCCCTGTTTACAGACACCACTTGTAATCAAGATGCTGGGAAATCTACATGGGAAACCATGTATCACCTATTAGAGGAGGAACAACCAAGAATTATGGAAGTAACAATTACAGTTGATGGACACGGTTCTTCTGATGCTTCTCTAACTGAACTTGCATGCTCATTCTTGCACCGCATTGCTGCAAGACCAAAGATACTCCCTTACACTAACATGGTTAAGTGGATTATAGATGATGCAGACATCTCAGATAGGGAATTCAAGACAGCAAGTGAAGAAGTCATAGGTTCGTTTACTCCAGACAACCTGAGACTCATGTACCATCTGCTAGAGCCGCAGGTTGTTTACAACAGACAGTTTGTCGAGAATTTCTCCAGAGAAAATGAGGACTTGGCAGAATTCACAAAAAATTGGTCAAACAATGAAGAAAGAATCAAGAAAGATAAAAACGGTATGTATGCCACTAGTTTTCTTAGTTCCCCTTTCCATTATGCTGCCGCTATGTTATGTTGACTGTTTGGTAAACCAAACATCAATAAATTTTCATCAGAATAGTTACCCCTAATAGATGCAACTTTCAATGCTACAATAATGAATTGGGCTCAAATCTTGTCAGATAACTTAGCCATTGCAATTTTATAATACAAAAGAAAAAGGAGTATTGCTTCGAGGGTTTACCCTCCATTTTTCATGAGTGCTTATGTTATGGACACAATTTGTTTTGGTTTCAAATTCCCTATTATGGGATGGAAGTGGACTGCTCAAAATCCACTTCCCATTCAAATATATCACGAAGTCATGTGGGAATCAAATTTCGTTCCACATTTTTTCAAAATTTGTCACAGGGTTATGCTCCTGATCCACAAGAAAATTTACAACCGAGATTCCCCAAGGTTTTCACAAGAAGCAGAGGTAGATATTATCTCCATAGCCAGGTGGTTCGAGGACAAATTATTCACATATATTAGAGTATTTGGCAGTATTGCCTCGCCTCATGTTCTACCTTTTTATGTCTCAGATAAACTGATGGCTAGAGAGATAACTTATCAGACATGCAGTGAGGGAGGGATGACCAAGACTCTGAAAGACTCCAAGAAGGGCATTTGGAGCCAATTTCATGTGACATGTGGAGTATTCGCATTGCATGACTTAGGACATGCTTTTAGAGAAGTTGATAATGTATTATCTTTGCAAGTGCCTAAGTTCCCAGGAAGGCAATATGATCCCTTCGGTATTATGAAGGATTTTACCACAATGGTTAAAATAAGGATACTTACCCATGAAAAGGATCCCTTTGATGATCTTTTTCTACAGAAAAGCACCTTCAAAGAGGTGTGACACATGGCACAAATGCTTTTTTACCAAGAAGGTCTCCAAACTTTTGATAGCTATAGAAGAGAGAGGTTATCTAATGTCCCACTGGACCAATTACTCATTGAGCCAAAAAGAGAGCCTACACGGCTAGTGTAAGCATAAGTGGAGATTCAAAAGGAAAATCCAAAACAAGTTCTGAAAAGGAATCTACAAAAAAATCTGGTGATAAATCTAAAAGAACATTATAAAATGAACCCGCCAAGAGTGAAGAATCAATAAAAGATACGACCCAGTCCCTAGTAAAATCTGATAAGAAAACTCCATTTGAAAAGCAAGTCATATTTTCAACTCCCCTTATAGAACAAGCAAAGCCGTCTGTAATTGATTTAGAGGAAGAATGGGAAAGTTTCAATAAAATAATCAATACAGAAGAACAAAATGTAGAGCCAACAACGAATCCACAAGAGACGACCGCAGAAATAGTAATAGAAAGAGCTGTTAATACTCAGGAAACATAGCATATTCCTATTGCTCCCACATCTGAAATTTTGTTAAGAATAGAGGAAAGTCCTCCTCTAGATGTATTTTATAGCCCCCAACATAAAGCTATCATCAGAAGACAAAGAAAGAAAAGAAAGTTTTATTATGTTCTCACTCCTGAGGATGAACCTCTGGATGTTCTTTGGAAAGACCCATCTACAGATCTATAGCAAATCTCACGAGACTCTCGCAGGTCACAGGCGCGTATGCTTCAGCAACCATTGATAAAGCAACAGAGGTACAACTTCTGCTGAAAGAACAAGAAGATAGGATTTTGTTATTAGAACAACAGTTACAGCAGGTTAGCATCAACCAATAAGCAGAAATGCAGTTGACTCAGCTTCAACAAGAATTTCAGCAAATGCAGTTGGCACATCAGAGCAGTCTAGCTAATAAAGAGGCACAGTTGCAGAATATAATTGAACTACATAAAGATGATCCCAAAATTGAACAATTCGTCACAGAAGGACTTGGGCTCAATTCCTAGATTTTACACCAAAAAAAATTATTATGCCAGAAGATTTCACAATGGAATTCTCAATGCGAAATAAGCGACAACATAACAAACCAAGTTGTAGAATTACGACTTGACTGTGATTCAATTTTGAAGAAGGTTTTAGACTTCTTAAACTGGCAGAAATCCAAGGATGGGAAAAGAGCCGATATGCCTCAAATAGATGAATCACACAAAGAAATTCTATTTGCAAAATGGGATTCTAGGATCAGAGAAGCATTGTGGAAATAGGCAGCGGAAGAATGTGCAGAGGCAATTAGACAAGTAAACAAGTTAAACTGGGAAGCATACTAGCAATACCTAGTAAAACCACACAACCAATGGATGACTCTGAAATGCCTAATGACTGCCACCGAGAAAATAGTGCCAACACTCACCAATGCCATCTTCATGGGACATATGAAAGCTGAAGTCAACCAACCAACGTCTCTAAAACTAATGCTGGATATTTGCTATCTTAAGGACCAGATGCAGGATTAGTCATATTTTTTTTTTTTTTGTTTATTTTCGCTAAAATTAGGCAGGTTGTTTAAACCTCCTCATCTATTTTTGTAATTTCTATTTTTAAATTTCATAGATTAGTATTTAAACCCCTCTCATGCATTTAGAGAGGGGTCCATAAATTTTATAAAAAAAAATTCTTCAGAACGTGCACTTCTAGCCCCCATTGAGGGGGTTTTGGTAAAATTAATGGAACGAGATTTATTTTCTACTTGAGTTTAGCATCTGCTACTGAAATTGCACTTTTGCACTCTTAGTTTATGTTAAGTAATTTGAAGGTAGATCTATATTTCTAGAGCACATGAGTAGGACATTTTACAAATGGTACTTCTATCTCTTAATGCTTTTTACTTATGTATCAGGCAATAAATCATTTTCAGTTATTTATGTATGAAAGCTTAAATTCTTAGTTATCATTATTGCACTTTTGTATGATTATGATTTATTCTTTATGCTGAATATATGAATGATTCTTTATGCGATATATTTCTCATATCATTTCAGCTAACTTTTTATACGAAATGATCATTATTAAATGAATTATTTTCTTATCGTGATTGAATAATATTCATTATCAATTACTTTCAGAAATCATTTTAAATCACATATATAAACGTTACTCCCGGGATAGTTTTAAAGTTAGATGTTTTCTTTGATTCGCATATGATAGTTAGAAGATAGATTAAGTTTAGAGTAAGTATTCACCCCATAAAACCTAAAAAGAAAAAACATCATCCCGTTAGCATAAACATCATAAATAGATTTGGAAATTGGTCCCATCATCCCCAGTCAGGGCCACTATTCCAAACGGAAAAGGAGTTGTTCTAAGGTCCGGACTGGGTGGTTATCCCCCTTGTTGGAACCCCAATTTTTCGGGCTTTCAACATATTTGGCGCTAGAAGGAGGGTCTGACTGTGAATGGCAAGTAAATCTACATCCTCACGCCATTGTAAGAGTAAAAATCCCTCACCATCACCCTCAACTTCTTGTTTGCATACCAAATCTCCTATCTTAGAACCAAAAGTTGAAAAGAAAAATACAGAGCACATTACTGAAATCCCAAACAAGCCAGGTTATTCTTATTCTAATCCCCCTGAATTACAAACTTTAATCCATAAGTTACAGGGGATTTCAATATCTCAAGAAGAATCTGAGTTTTCCCAAGGTAGTGTCACTTCTCATCAAACACCATCTCAACGACTGACTAGAGCACAAAGTGAAAAACTAGGAATCCCACCAGTTGAGTTTCCTTTAACGAGTCATAATAAAGCTAGGAAAACACCCATAGAATCTCAAAGTGAGTTTCTATCATCATCTTCTTCCACCATCACATCCATATCATCATAAGAACACTCATCCATCCCCCAACTCCAGATCGTGCTTCATACAGGTACAGGAGTAACATCCTCCTCTACTCAAGCACCTTCAGCTACTGCCACACCTTCTTCTACCCATATTCCAACGATGGCAGGAAATCCACCATCAAGGCCATGGGCCAATCCAGGGGCAGTAAGGATGCCTACACCTTTATCTCAATTACCAGCTCATCCTGAGAAATGGTTGCCCAAATTCAATCCTGACAATGGCATGTTAGGCGAAGAACACATAAATAATTTTATGTTGTCTATCAATTTAAAAATCCTCCCATGGTTGATCCGCACCCATCATTGCTTCCAAAATTGCTTCTTCAGATGGTAAGACTGTATCCAAGCAATCTAGAGTTGAAGTAGAATCAAGGGTCCAAGCTGAAGCCACATCGCCATCTAAATCCTCTTGTGAAAAAGGAGTGGGATGGTTGTTTACAGAGTTAATGATAGATTGATAAGTGAGTTCCGCTGCAGACATGGGAAATTCCATTCCACCAACCTGCCCTCCATCTAATGTGGTGGTAGATGAAGGTAAGGGTCAAGGGTCTGAAAAATAATGAGTTTGAAAGAACTCTTTCCGAGAAGGTCCCTTAGAGGATGAAATTGCATTAATTCTAGTTGCAGGAGAAGGGAGGTCAAATATAACCATTAACGAAGAGTACATCCCAACTCCTAAATTCTCAATAGGTTGACGGGGATTGTCCACCAATGGAACGATAGAATCTGAAGTTGCGTGAGAGTCACCTGGAGAATAATCTAACTAATAAACTCTAACAATCCTCCCCTCATGAGGAAAACAAAGGATGCAGAATAATGATGAAACTATGGCATCCATCTCATAAATCCAATTCCTGCCTAAGAGGAGGTTATAATCCAGGATCACATCGACGATTTCTACCTCAATATTCACTACCTTTCCCCCAACATAGATAGGAAAGGCTGGGATAATCCTATGCAGCCTATGAGAATGTCCATCAAATGCTGTAAAAAGAGTCGGTGAAGGAAAAGTTGAAGGTGATCCAATGCCCTTCCAACATGACATAGACATCATGCATGTGGAAGCTCCCTCATCTATAATTATCCGAAAAATATTAGTCTTTTGGTATGTAGACTTTATCTGGAAAGCCATATGGTGAGGAAGTATCCTTTTGACATGCAACATATCAAAAGTGAGCACTATAGAGTTCTTTGGATCTACTGCACCGATTGCCGAAAGAAATGCACTTCTCTGAGTAGGGCATGATTGGAGTACCTCCAATGCTGACATAGCACAAGGACTTTGAGCCAGATCTTCTACAATTGAGTAGTTCTAGGCTACCCTGGCATTAGGGTGAATAGTCATGTGCTTTGCAGAGCCTTTCAGTATCCAAGGTATAGACTCAACAAAGGGTCGCTCAATATGAAGTGGTTCTGTGGCTTCGAGAACAAATTTGGCCTTAGATGTTTCTGATTCACCATAATCATGTGCTTGCGTAGTGACATCGATATGAGAGCTCATCATATAAACATTTGATGAATTTTCCCCTTTCTGGTTTCCCCCTGAGGAGGTACCGGCGTTAGAATTCGTGCCAGCAAGTAATTGATACCCTTGGGGAAAAGGGTTAGTCAAAACAACCTGGGAGCTAGAGGATCCTTGCTGTACTAATAAGTGCTGAGCGTCTTGCATCTTAGGGCAGAGGTGAGTGAGATGATCTCCATTACATAACTTGCATGGAAATAATACTTTTTTCTTGGACTCTTTCCTACCCTCTCTGGCATCATTGTCAGGTTTGTTTGCATCACCTTTCCCTTCCTGGTTCTTCCTCTTACCTTGTCCCTTCCTCTTCCCATCGGATTGTTGATTTCCTTTGGGGTTAGTGGTTTGGACGACGTTCATAGAGGTAGGCTAGGAAGGTGTAAGTATAGATGGTGCTGCTTGGGTAGAAGAAGCAGTTTGTAGAGACAACTGTTGTAATTGATTCAATAGGTTCACTGCGTTAATATCAATTGATATAACTATACCATCAGCGTGGGGGCTTGGTTTTGGTTTTTCTAAATTGACCTTAGATCTAGGATCATCAAGTAGAATTTTCTGAAGAGTCCCAGACTGAGAATATATAAGTTCCAATTGCTCGACTCAGAAATGGCCTACTCTTCCGAATAAACGTCGGAAAGCGACACATCATTTGAGATCTTAGGTTGTAATGATTTGAGAAACCATTCGAGAAGGAACTCTGAAGGGATTTCAGCTTTGATAAGCCTTTTCCTCCTCCTCCATTCTTGGATGCGATCCAAAATGTGAGTTGTGGTGTCTTGCTAAAAGTTAGCCAGAAGTTTAGTTCTCGCTTCATATCGGACAAGCAACTGAAAATGGTTCAAAAAGGCATTAGCCAAATCACAAAAAGAATTATAGGTGCCCCTTGGCAAATCTATATACCATTTGGCCACATTTCTAGTTAGGGTGTGCTGAAATAACCTCAACCTAATCGAATCATATATCAGGGAGTTGGATGAGCACCATAAGTGAAATGTGGTTACGTGGTCTCTCGGATATTCACCACTCTTCCCTTTGAATTTTGGGATATCCTAGGGAAGTTTAGTTGGGACTGGAGGCTAAGCCAGATTGTATTGAATCAGATCATTTGTCAATTTAGTCAAGTCTGGCAAGTTCAGCGTGGCTAGAAAAGGGAGTCGTAGCGGACCTCGGGAATTCCATCTAGTGAGGGCATGGTTCCCAAAGGACTGAAAATAATGACCTGGATTTTGAAAAACACCAGGTTGCTTGAAGTAACTCATAGAGAATACTGAACCAAAAGGTGCTCCTTGTGGTCTAGAAAAATTTGGAGTTTGACCAACTCCTGCTGAAAATCCTCCGTAATCAGTGAAGCTAACCCTTAATGAAGTATTGAAAGGAGCTAACAACTCCTAATAAGGATTCCATGTGTTAGCAAAGGGTGGAAAACTCTGAAATGAATTAACTAAAGAATATGGCACATTCCCTTGTTGGCTTAAAAATTGATTCCCAACTCCTATCCCACTAACCACAGGGTTTGTCCAACATTGGAATGGGTTATTACCTTGACTTGTAAGAGAAAAAGGAATTGACCCTACTGTTGGATTCGAGTGTGGTATATGACCACTTCCAAATGGGAAACCCTGAAAAGAAGTTGATCCACTCATCATGGATGTAGAGGCGGTTGACGGTATGTTCAAAGGAACTGAAGGAATCCTGTGAAATGACATTCCATAAGGGATAAATAAAAAACTCGATGTAGTAGCCTGAGAACTTCCACTTGCTGACAAAATGTAAGTAGACCCAAATATGGTAGTGCTAGGAGTAATAGAAGGGATGGAAATAGTTCCTCCTCCTTGTACAGATATGGGAGTCTACATGCTCACAACACTTGTCGTAGATGCCATGCTTCCAGTAGTGGTCATCGAAGGAATATATGGATGTAAACCTGGGATCGAAGGCCTATGATTCGGGGTTCCAATGTATAATAGAACGTCTAGATGGTCAGGAGGAAGAGGAGAATTCGGAGTCGCAACCGACTCTGAAAGCTCTTCAACTTCAATATTATCTTCTGACTGAAAAAATACTCGAGAAAGAATAGGTGTGTTCCTGTCTAACTCTCTACTAGTGCCAGGTATATCTTGTGAATTAATGACCCCAAGTGAAGGATCAATCTCTAATGCGCCTACTGCCACTAGTTGAAAACCACTGGTAGAATCGCTCCTACGCATTCTAGGAGAAGGTTCAGGACTTGTAAGTGATAGCCCACAGAGTCTCCTAGACCATCGAGATGGTTGTTCAGCCACTTTGAATTATTTAAAAGATATACTTAAAGACTCAAAAACTTATAAATCTAGGAGCAAAGAACACTCACTAAAAGGTCCCTAAAGATATCAACAATCCAACAACTCTCAAGTATTTTTGCTCCGGGTGATTAGGACCGGACACCAAAATACAAGAAAGTTAATAATAAGGGCCTTCTAAAAATAGACTAGGGTAATTAAGCCCCAATCCTACTAGCGAAGGTACCAGAGGTAGTTATGCTGACCTCTAAACAATAGCCTTTGCCAGTGCAAGCCCCAAAGCTTCGCAAGGGTGCCATCCAGAAGTACTGTTGAACGTGATACAACGTCAACCTTAGGTGCCATGAGATTCCCCCGGGTAGCCACCCATGTGGTCCTTAGGATAGGCAACTATGGTCACCAACTTGTATCAGAAGCTAGGTGGAACAATTGTGAGGTAGGATCCGACAAGTAAGAGAGGGGTATCTCTCATCCTTATATTCACTCTCCCTCGTTATTTACTCCTAGTTACAAAGCTTTCTCGGTCTCCATAATGCTATTTGATTTCACTCATTAATCAAATTTATATATTTTATAATTTTGATAAGCCTTGGAGAGTTAACTCTCCTCTCACCTAATCCAAGGCCCTAATAAACCTAAAATTGTTGGTGTATTCTAATGACAACACAAAAGTTCTAGTTTATTTTAATTAATCGCTTGATTTTAATGGTTGTTCTTTAAGTCAAGGGTATAGATGGGAGTGAAACCAATGATGTTTGTATGACGCAACGGAAATCAATGAAAAACTAACTACATGAATGCAATCATTTTTTCTTCGATGAAAAGAGTTCTATATATGGGTTCTACGAAACTTCTACAAAGCAAAGTACTTTTTCTCTTCTTTTCTTGAAACACACTTCACACACCCAAAACTAAAAGACTATGAATGCTTTGACAATGAAAACTTCCCTAATGCAAGATATAATGGAGATGCAAGATCCTAAATCACTCAAAAAGCAAAAGAAATTGTTTATAACTAACAATGGGCCAACTTAAGTATTGAAGAGGATACAAATTTTGAACACAAAATTCTCTCCTAACATGAAGGACAAATTGTAAAAGATCGCAATTCACTTTCAAGAACAAAAAGAAACCAAAAACCAAACTTGGCAAAAGAAAAACAAAAACAAAGTTTTTTGAGATCTTTTCTTTTTTAAAGAAGCAACCAAAACAACAATTTGAAATCACCAAAATGTTACTAAAACTTCGAAGGATCGAAAAAATAGCACAAGGAGTCTTTGAAAATTACAAACTCGAAAATAAACGAAAACTTGATAAAAGACTTCAACTTGTACAAAGTGACCCAAATAGCAGCAAAGATCTTGACAAAACTGACCAAAAATCTGGGAAAGAAATACTTCCAAATTCATCAAAATACTTTGAAAAAGTAAGAAAATCTACAAGACCACAAAACAAAGGAGAGAAAAGTAAGTAGATTTGAAATCCGGGCTTGACACTGAAACTGAAAACAATCTCGTGTTCTGGAGGACCAGAATAATCAAGAACTTCAGGACGAAATCTTGTGTTCCAAAACACAAATTACAAACTTGCTAAAGAAGCAAATCTAGGCCAAATCTTTTCAATGAGGAAGAGACTTTGAAACAGTAAGCTTCTAGAGTATTAAATTCTTCAGACATCAATTGACCACACAGAGACTGAAAAGACCAGGAAACAAATCTATCTAGGCTGAAAGATTTGAAAAAATAATGCAAAAAGTTCCATCCACGACTGTGTTCAAACACAAAAACGTGTACATGTGCTTCTGACACAAGAAACTCGTGTATACGCGAGTTCACTTTATAGACACAAGTGTGTATATGCTATTTTAAACAAAGTAAAGAGTGTATACAAAGATTTGCAAGAAAAATTTAAAAACAAGTATGATCCAAAAGATTAGACTTGAGGCCTGGGAGTCTAGTAGACCAAATAAGACTGTAACCACAAGAAAACCAAAGACTGAACCCTGATTGAGAATGAACAACCTAAGCCAGGAATAACAAGATTGTTATCCCCAATGGAGTCACCAATTCTGTTTCGGGTGGAAGCACCCTAGGGCTTTGGGTTAGAACCCCAACAGAGTAGAAGCAAACTACAACAAGAAATACTCATACAGCTTAGGGTAGATGCTTATATTAGCAAACTACTTAAGAGTGACCGTACCCAGATTTCCTTCATTCGAGTAGGCTGCATAGGGTTCAGACCCTCTGCAACTCCCGATGTTCTTTAAGCGTGAAAATCATTCAATTTAAACATACATAACAGAGTAGAACTAAAGCATGCTCACGAAATTGACTTTATATCATATAAACAAATGACTAATCATACATCAAAACAACATTCATACATGAATTAAAACATAATTTGATGCATAAACATAGTTAATTTCGGAAACAAGACAACATTTCTTTTATTGCAATAATCTATAAATAGTATGGAGAGAATTCACCTAAGTCTTCTTCCAGCTCCAAGCGGAACCGTCCTCTAGATTCATCCTATCCCAACCTTCAACAATCTTCTTCCATCACCAACAGTATGATATCTCAAGCAAAAGGAAGGATATATATAATCAAGGAAACAAGGGTTTCCTGAAGCTTAGGGAAGTGCATGAGGCACAGGGATTCATCAGACTCACTCAAGGATAATCTCAGTATAATAACTCTATCTCTTCTCCTCCTTAAGGCCTTCCCATAGAGGTCTTATTTATACCACTCCCAATTAGTTTTTAGTTTGGAAGCAGTTGGGCCACAGGAAATAGGAGGTAATCAATAGGTAAAGCCTGTGAACTCTGCCCATAATTAAGGATTTTTTTTTTTAAGTGTTTTAATACATATATGTGGGTTGGGTATTGACTGACCTACGTGTACACACTTTTAGCTCAGTGAAAAGTAGCGTACAAGGAATAAAACACTGTTTTTTATATATTTGGACCAAGTCTGGAAGGAGGGGTTTCCCTAGGCCATAAACAAAGCATCACATATACCAAGAGTGGTAAATGGTGCTATAAAAATGGTAAAAAACAAATCCATGTTTTCTTCTTTAAATGATTATAACACCACAAATATATATGTTGATGATGATAGATCTCTTAGTGTTGTAGGGACTAGAACTATTCATCTATACAATGGTCAAATTAATGATGTATTATGTGTTCCTACCTTATCTTGCAACCTTCTATCTATATATCAGATAGCTCATTCAGGTGAAGGCAAAAATGTTGAATTTTCACCTCATGATGTTGTAATTAAGGACCTAAGAGATCCTAGATAGATTTTAGCTACTAGAATTGTTGATGATTCTACAAGGTTGTATAAGTTTAATACCTTTGGGTCATCAACTCTTCCCTTGGTATTTTTTTCTCATAATGATGAAGTGAGAAAACTTTGGCATAAGCGATTTGGTCACTTAAACTATCGCTCCCTTCAAAATCTATGTAAGAAAAATATTGTGACAAGTCTTCCTATGGTATCTGCGATTTGGTCACTTAAACTATCGCTCCCTTCAAAATCTATGTAAGAAAAATATTGTGACAAGTCTTCCTATGGTATCTTTTCGAGATATTTTTTGTTCTGGATGTGTACTCGGAAAACATCATTGGGATAGTT
The DNA here is from genome assembly GCA_000404065.3 of Pinus taeda. Lineage (NCBI taxonomy): Eukaryota > Viridiplantae > Streptophyta > Pinopsida > Pinales > Pinaceae > Pinus > Pinus taeda. The sequence goes on from APFE030471040.1 coordinate 27,043, forward strand.
TTGAAAAACATGCCTCTTGGAATGCCTTAGCCCCTTTACAGCTTGTGCACAGTGATTTATGTGGTCCACTTTGAGTTGTTTCATTCTTTGGCTACAAGTATTTCTTAACTTTCATTGATAATTTCTCCAAACACACTTGGGTATACTACTTAAAACTGAATAGTGATTTATTTAACATATTCTTTGCCTTTAAGGCCTTTGTTGAGAAAGAATCTGGACATCAAATTCTTAAGCTAAGATCTGATAATGGCGGAGAATATGTTAGGAAAAATTCATCAACTTTTTCACTGAGCATGGAATTCAAATGAAACATATTGTTCCATATACTCCACAACAAAATGGTGTAGTTGAAAGGAAGAATCACACCTTAAAGGAAATGGCTAATTGTATGCTTCAATCTAAAGGACTTAGTCTTAATTTTTGGGCAGAAGCAATTAACTATGCAAATTACATAGTAAATCACACTCCTAGTAAGGTTTTAAAGAATATCACTCTAGAAGAAGCATGGAGCTCAATTAAATCAGATGTAAGTTACTTTTGTGTTTCTGGAAGTGAAGCATGGGCCCATATTCCAGATGAGAAACATAAAGCCTTAGAACATAACAATGAAAAATGTATTTTTGTTGGATATTCTAAAGATGTCAAAGGATATAGACTTCTTCCACCTAAATCCAAAAGTGTTATCATTAGAAGAGATGTAAAGTTTTCTGAAAATATATCAACCTACGAGCCTAGTTTGGTAGATGTGCCACCTCTCTCTATCCCTTCTACTTCTGAGAACATTTATTCTTCAGATGATGACAATGAGGATGATACTCCTCATCTTCCAAAATGGGTCTATGCTACTTGAGATGCAACAGGTTCTCTTGCAGATGATCCTACATATCAACGACGTAAACGTTCTTAGTTCTATAGAGCCTCTTCTTTACTGGATCAAGCTTCAGGGAATTATGATCATGACACCTTTGCAAAAGCTTTAGGCCATCCAGATTGGGACATAGCTATGAATGAAGAATATCATTCATTATTGGAAAATGATACATGGGATCTTATTCCTCTTCCAAAGGCACCAAAACTTGTTAGATGAAAATGGGTTTACAGAACCAAGTTTGGACCAGATGGAAAAGTTGATAAACATAAATCTTGTCTTGTTGCTAAGGGTTTTTCACAAGTTGAAGGCATTGACTATATTGAAACCTTCTCCGTTGTTGCCAAAATGAACTCTATATACCTTGTTCTTTCCCTTTCTGCCTCTTTCAAATGGGAAGTCCATCATATGGATGTTAAATCTACCTTCTTGCATGGGGACTTGCATGAAGAAATCTATATGGAAGAACCTCATGGCTTTATACAAATAGACTCTAGCCTTGTATGTCAGCTTAAGAAATCCTTTTATGGTCTCAAGAAAGCCCCTCGAGCTTGGTATGCCAAATGGACAACATTATTTACATACTGGCTTTTCAAGGTGTCGTTTTGACAATACTGTCTACACCAAGAAAGTGGATAAGTCTCTTATCATTCTTATTCTTTATGTTGATGACCTAATCCTTATTGGTAGTGATCCCAACCTTATAAACCATGTGAAGTCTAGCCTTAAAAAGCAGTTTGAAATGACAGACTTAGGACACTTGTATTATTTTCTTGGTCTTCAAGTCTTACAATCCAAGGAAGGTATTTCCCTTTCCTAGTCCAAGTATTCTTGTTATCTTCTATGCCACTTTCACATGGAAGATTATAAGCGAGTCCCTTCCCCCTTTCAGTCTGGAGCCAAACTTTCAGTCACTTGTACTTCCCCTGAAGTTGATGCTACCTTATACTGTCAGCTTGTAGGAAAACTTTTGTATCTGACCCATACTCGTACTAACCTTTCCTTTGTTGTTGGCCTTATTTCTCTGTCTATAAAAATCCCACATGAAAGAAGCTAAAATATTACTTCATTATGTTCAAGGTGCAGTTCAGTTTGGCATTCATTACAGTGAAGAAGAATCTCCTCTATTTGTTGGTTTCAATGATTCTGATTGGATTGGTCACCTTGATGATCAGAAGTCTGCAGTAGGTTATGTCTTCACTCTTGGTTCTGGACCTATTACATGGGATTGCAAGAAACAAGGTGCCATTTCTCTTTCTTCAGCAAAAGAAGAGTATCATGGCACCGTAGAAGCTAGTAAGGAAGCCCTGTGGCTTCGTCAGATCCTGTTAGAGTTTGGCTTTTAGCAACAACATCTTACCACACTTTGGTGTGATAATCAAAGTTCCATTCAACTATGCAAATATCTATTCCAACATCAGTGCAGAAAACACATTGAACTACACATGCACTTAATTAGAAAGTTCATTCATGACCATGTTCTTGAAGTGCAATATTGTTCAACCGATGATCAAGTTGCATACATATTTACAAAGGCTCTCATAAGGGTGAATTTTACTAAACTTCGATTGATGGTTGGGGTTTAGGAAGTTGTCACTAAGGGGGGATAGGCTCTAATTCCTCCTTCCTTCTCCTATTGTGTCATATTTGTACATCCTTCAATCCTATCCCAAGTATTTCTTAAGGGGGGATGTTAGGATATTCTGACACATAGGAAATAGTTAAATTTTAGACATGAAGTGATCTGATGGTTCATTCTCTCCTTGGTATTACCAAAAATTGATCCATGGCTTAGCATCTGATTGGTCCATGATATCTAATTAAAGAGAATGGAGGGTCATTTGTAAGGTGACCATACATAAGAGAAGCTTATGTAAATTTTCTTTCTTTTACATTAATAAATTTCCTAAAGTGGATGCATTGGCTTAGGTCGTGGACTATTTCTCTCTTTGAGGGTTCTAACCACATCAATAATATGGTGTATTGATCCGTGATTTGTTTGTGAATGGTGTCCTTTGGAGTTCTTTCTAAGGAACTTACCGTCTAAATTCCTACACAAAAAAACAATACTCCTTATAAAATGTGGTATGACCACCTCCCTTCGCTAAGGCATCTTAGGATCCTTGGTTCCACCTGCTATGGCTTGATTACTAGGAACAAAGAAGTAATATTGATGCAAGGAATAAAAATCACATCTTCTTGGGGTATTCAAATACCACCAAAGAATATCGTCTTTACAATGAGATATATATGAAGTTTATATTGTCTAGAGATTTGATTTTTCTTGAATCTTCCATGAATAACATTATTGTTGAGCGACAACTTAATCATTTGGATAGATTTAATAATAAAAAATATTATTTTCAATTTGATAACGATATTCCACATCTTGAAGGTGGGTCCCTATCTTGGATAGATCTATGGAATCTCTTTTTGAAGCATTATATCCCTCTCATGAAGTTTTTACCACTGCAAATCAGGAAGATGCTTTGAGTGATGTGTTGAAGGGGATTGGAAGGTTAAATATTGATGAATCCAAATGTAAATCAATAAAGAAACCTGGAGCATCTAGGAAATGTCCCTCAAAATGACTCACCAAAACACTTGAAAGTGTTCACTCTAACGAGGTTGAAAAGACAAGAACTAGGAGTTCCACTAGACAAAATGGAGGTGATGTTGATGATTCTGATTGAATTGATGATACAGATGATTCATATGATTGTGACTTAAAATTCTCTATGAATTTTTAACTAACTTCCATTAAATAAGGCTCTTCTCATGATGAATGGAAAGAAGTAATGCAAAAAGAGTATGATACTCTCATAAATAATGGAACATGGAAGTTAGTGGACCCTCCATTTGGATCCAACCTAATTGGATGTAAGTGGTTGTACAAGATAATGTATAAATCAGATGGCTCATGTGACAAGCACAAAGATAGGCTCATGGAAAAGTATTTACATAGAAATAAGGTTTTGATTATGAAGATACATTCCCCCCATAGTAAAATGGGCCAACATTCAGACTCTCTTTGCCTTGACAACTTAGAGTGGATGGGAATTCCATCATATGGATGTGAAGAATTCTTTCTTGAATGGAGACCTGAAATAAAATGTCTTCCTATCTCAACTGGAATTCTTTGTTGTGAAGGCCGAGAACACAAATTATGGAAACTCATTAAATATTTATATGGTTTAATACAAGCACTGTGATCCTAGTATGAAAATTTTGACTCAACATATTTTCAAACTAAATTTCAAACACTTTAATTTTAATGTAGCAACTCTATTTGTCAAGAAAGTTACTAAAACTATTTTCTATCTTGTGGTATATGTATATGATTTGTTGATAATAGGGAACAATGATAAATATATTTTATCAATAAGGAAAGAATTGAAGAAATAATTTGAGATGAAAATTTTGTGACACCTTCACTACTACTTGGAAATTAAAGTGACCCAGCATTGAAGTTGTATTTTTCTCACTCAAAATAAGTATATTGGATAATTGTTGAGCAACTTTGACATGCTTGAATGCAATCCTTTGTCCGCTCCAATGCAACAAAATCCGAAGTTCACATCTAAAGAAGGAAATAAATTTGAGGATGTATCCAACTATAGACAACTTGTGGGATGTATTATCTACCCCACCACTACCAGACTAGATATATTATTTGATATTAGAATCATTTCCAGGATTATTCAAAATCCATGTGAATAACATTGGTTTACCATAAAAATAATTCTAATGTATTTTAAAGGAATTCAAGACTTTGGACTCTTATATTCGCAGGTGGGTGACTTCATGTTGATTGGATATTCTGATTGAGACTTTGACATAGATAAGGAAAATGAAGTGTTCACTTTAGGCTATATTATGAGTCTTGAATTAGGAGTTTTCTCATCACGATCACACAAAGATTTAGTACCATATTACACAATAGAGGCAAACTAGTTGTAGAAGAAACCAAGGATATTGTGTGGCTCAAGAAAATTCTTAAAGACTTGCACAAGAAACAAGTGAACTCTAATCCCTTTCCAATTGACAATATTTATGCAATCAAGTTGGCCAATAATCTCATATTAGATGATCAAACCACATATATCAACACAAAGTATCATTTGATTCGCTATCATGTAGATGCCAAGACTATTCATCTACGACATTGTTCCACAAATGAGTAAACTACACACATATTCACCAAAGCACTTGGAAGAGAAAAGTTTGAAAGATTCAGAATGATGCTTGGATTCACAAACCCATTTACATTTGAAATATGAAAATATAAATAATATCAATTTTTTTTTAACCACTTTGAAATAATTTTAAAAGTTAGCATAAAATATCTTATTTCACATGGATATGGAAATATTTTATTTGTAACTTATAGTAAGAGAAATATTTTTTCCACATCTTATATGTATTGGGTTGTAATATCAACAACCAATAAAGAAATTATAATTAGAGTAAGACTACATGTTCTAACACTTTTAGGTGAAACTATCCAAATATCTAGAGCCGACTAACTCTAGAAAAACTTTCAAGAATGGCACTCTGAAAACAGATTTCCAATGGATACAAATGAATAATATGTCAGATACAGAGCAGTCTGACATAGAGAAGATGCACAATTATACAAACTATCAGATTGTTTGTATGTTGCAAAATATAGATGATATAGCGAAAGATGTGCTAGAGATTAAAGAACATATAAAGAAAATGCACACAAGTTATAATGAATGTTTGGGAATTCAGA
>APFE030471040.1:35562-53959 GCA_000404065.3 Pinus taeda
TCTCTGGCTAACATTATTCCTGTTCTTACTTTTTCAATCTTAGCAGTATCTATATTGTCAATGTTTTTGAAAAAAATACTTCTAAGACCCTCTTTTGGTTCTGCTGTACCAGAGGAAAACTTTAGCTTCAAGGCTGAAAGAGCTACTTCTCTATAATGAGGTGGAGAAGTAGGGTGTGGTAATGCCTCTCTCAGGTGTTCGAGGGACTTGGAGATTATTCCCATGTTGGAATTGACATCATTCAACTGCTGTTTGTGCTCATTCTGAATTCCAAAAACGGATGGAACATATCACATTACTAAAATTTAAAAAATCATAAAAATTAACTAAGTTGTAACTTTATTTTAAATTATTATAAATAAAAAAATTTAAGCAAGCAAAATTCATTAGATTACGTAAAATTTAGGTGGAATATAGACTGGTGGAGATAGAGAAAGACTATGCCCAAAACAAGCAAGTTCAAGAAACAAAGTCTATTAAGATGGGAAATACCTTGGGGATAGTAACATCCCTCAAAATACCTCGTACAAAATACACGAGATTTAAAGTTTCAGAAGTTTTATCAACATGTAGCATTCCATGTATGACTTGTCACACATTGTTTAACTGATCATTAATTGATATAATCACAATTATTAAGTAGAATAATTGTAGAAATTAAAATGGCTATTTGTGTAATGAAATAACCATTTGTGAAACTTGTTAACATAATGTATTTAATGCAACTTTATATCATTAACATTGTTCATCTAATCAAGGATTATTAAGAACATGGTGAATGATATAATTACCAACACTATGTGAGGTGACATTAACAATTGGAAAAACAAAATAAATAAGCATAGAAATGAACACTAATATAACCCTGGAAACCCTGAAGGAAAAACCAATAAATGATTTTCTTTGGTAAATATTTCATGAGAGATTTCACCCCTCACTCAATGACAATGAAAGAGTCGATCCATTGTTCATTGTCGATATTTTTCAAAATAAACATAAATTTGTAATCAATCATTATAAAGTAGAGGCCCATATAGTAGGCACGTTGTACTGCTTAGAGCATAATATCTTTGTGGCATAAGTGTTTATAGTTGTAACGTTCTTTTCCATCATGTATCATCATTGTCAAATCATAACGAGCCAACATATATCTGAGTAAACCAAGTTCCCATTGTAAAACTCCTTCCCATGATTTTATCGCTACATGTAATGATAGTTATATATAATGATCCCATTGCTTGTAATAGTATTATTTACAAACCACCATTTGATTGCTACAAAAGAGTTTAGTTTAAAAACTATCACTCATTTCCTTATAAAAGTGACACTTTCATCACTATAAATATTATTGTCATATGTGATACAACATATGTCATATTCTCGTATGTGATAAAACCATACACTTAGAGCATGAAAACCTCATGTCCTATGTGATACGACCTTCGTGGGATATGTTTTCTATGTCACATTGTTTGTATAGTTGTCTACCTATGACTCCTTATTTTGTCTCGCGAGCCATCACCCATGATCAATATCAAGTGCCCCTTTCAAAGCAAGGTTGATCCTATTAACCAATCCACATTATTTTCTATACATGTATACATGTGCTTTATAATACATCATCCCTTTGTTTTCAGGTTGGTCATATACCCCTAGGCAATTTATCACTACATCATACCTCTGTATAAGCTTGTCTTGGCCAGCCCATGACCATTACTAGAAAAGTTCAAAATTGAAAAGAAAGGTTAACTCTTACTAATTATCAAGAACAATTTATTTATTTATTTAATTTAATTTTAATTTTAATTTTATTTATTTATTATATTTTTATTTTTATTTTTATTTATTTGTATTTATTATATATATATATATGTTATTATATATATATATTATATATATATAATATATATATATATATTATATTATATTAAATTTTTTTATATATATATATATATAGTATATATATTATATTATATATATATATAATATATATATACTATATATATAATTATATATTTATATATATATATATATATATAAATATTATTATATATTATTATATAGATTATATATATATAATTAGATATATATTTATTTATTTATTTATTTTTATGTTCCATACTAAGTCATCTTGGTCCATGCATTTGTCTCATTCAATCACTTGGTACTCCTCTATTACAAATGTGGAATGATTCTTTATGGCATCTCTGGGATATAGAGACCCCTCTGGCACAAGTGTGAAAATGAGACAAAAGCCTACCACAACCCATGTTCGAACTCACTAAGGTAGGTATACAACTCTCTATCTTATATGATGACCCATCATTTATGATTATATTTTTCGTTGGATGCCACTGTAGCCTTTGTCTTAGTGTTTGACACATTTTTTATTTTATCATATGTATTTAAGCTATATTTCTTTTTCCAAATATTCCTTGTTGTGCATCATGGCTTATTTTGGTAGTACATTGTACAAAATTGTACAAAACATATATTTGACATCCCTTGCCTCCAATTCTATTATTGATGATGATGATGATGGTGATTGATATATATATATATATTATATATATATATAATATATATATATATATATATAATATATATATTATATATATATATATATATATATATAATATTAATATATATATATATATATATATATATATATATATAATGCATTACTTTTGAATTAGTCACTTAAGAAATTAGATGACCATCTGTAAATGGCAGGCTCAACTCACACCATACTTATCACTTTCCATATCCCATGTTGAGACATCGTCCTCATCTATAGCCCTTTTTATAACCATACTCCAAATAAAATCCTCGAAAATTTCTAATGTTTATTTTTACATTGAAATCCAATTTAAGTGAAAAGATGTGAAGTCTAGCTCTTATGTCAATCGTAAGTAACCAAGTCTTCTAGATGAAAATATTATTTTATGAATTCATTACTAATTTCAATCATATGTCCTATATAAAATTGCCCTCCCGTGCTAATATATGTAGCTATCATTATGAAACAAAAGAGAAATTCATAAGTAATTTCTTGACTTTTATTAGGCTACAAAGATTTTATATTTTTTCCACTACATTCTATAAGGGATATTTGATACACACACACACACACACATATATATATGGTAATCATACCTTTACTTGTGACGTAACTGAGAGGGGAAAATCTCAAAATTGGTTTCCTTACATATTGCTCCAGCACAAAGTTCTATTGATCAAGCAGATCATATGGGAATTAATTTTTTTTCATCATATCAAAACACATGTTTTCAATACACTTGTCTTATATGCATGCATGAACTATTTCATTTCCATTGTTACATATTTTCTTTGTGTATGTATACAACATACTCCAACATTATGTGAAATATGACTTCAAACACTCTTTTATTTTCCTATTTTATGCTCAAAAAGTTGATGGTTTCATGACAACTTTTCTTGATTATAGTGCAATATGATTTTCTATAGTTGAGGTTCATGGGGAAAAAAGAGGGGAAAACAAAAGAAAAATTATCTCATGGAAGGAAAACACAAATAAAATGATCATATATTCTATTCATTTTGATGCAGACTCCAAGGAATTCAACCAGTTGAACTAAGTTTTGTCAGTTATCACTTGGAGTTCCTCCTCCCCCTCCTCCTACCCTATATGCTTCTTATAATGTGCCTCTTCCGCATCCACCTATAATGGAAATTATTGAACCTCATGCATCCCAACAATAACTAATTCAGAAAGATGGTTGGGAGGCCATCCCTATCAGGCCTACATTTGGGTTTTCACACTGGCCTATTATTTCTCATCATTTAGTCCACCCATTGATCATACCTCCTTAGATAACTTCTTCTTTGTCTTAGGCTACTTACATTCATACTTAGAATCCCTTTAACTCCCATGCCCACATTAGATTGGGAAAACTTAATATGCATGTAATCTATATACATTCTCCCTTTGAGGCTACCTCATCTCACACTCATTCTGACATTCCAATAATTCAAGGAGGAGGGGGTGAAGAAATATCCCTCCGACGAATACATCTGGAGGTACAAGGAGGAAGCATAAAGGAGGAGAAGAGACCATCCTACATGGTTGGCCCTAACAAAGATTTGGAGTTGACTCGAGTTATTTCTGCGATATCATGTGTTTTTACTTCATTATACTTGTAGTTATTCTAATTATGACATTTCCATATAATCGAGACATCATATTTTTTTTTACTATGGCAAATGTTTTAATAACATTGTGGTTCATCAGAGACACAAGGGTGGTTTTACATGATTCATTATATATGTGTATGGAAATTGACATGTTTCATATGTATGATTTTTTTTATGATGGAAGTATTCTCCATGATTCCATATGTAAATATCTTTTATCACATAGGAGTTATCAGGTTAATATAAATATTTTATGGATATAGTCAGGGACCCCACTACTTTTTAAACTTAATTAATTAAAAAGACCCCTTATGAGTTCCTTCTCCAAAATTAAAAAGAAAAAGGATTTAACATAATACACACATTAGTTATGAGACAATTTTTCCATCCAAATACTAATAGGGAATGTAAAACTAAACATAAGGCATAAAAGGGAGGATGTAAAATACTAGTGAAGAGACTTATACATAATTTTTAAAATTTGTCATTTTCCCTCTGATTCATTTCTTCTAGGTATTGGATCTTACATATTTTGGTGACAACAAAAATCTTTTAAGAGAGACAAGGAGAGAGTGAGCTCATCAAATTTATGGTTATTTTATTGAAGCTGTTGTTTATTTCTTACATTAGTTAGTGATGTTAGAAGGTTTGATATGTTGTTATATTAGTGCTAACTAGTGCACTTTTTGCAGAAAGCACTGTTGATCCAATCTTATCAAAAGAGTCCATGTTTCCCAAGATTTTGTATTACTTTATATTTTGCATTCCAAGTGTCTATGTATGAGTTTTGTTACATATTACACATATGAAGTTGATTTACAGTCCTGGAATTTGTAGAATATGGCAAAAACAATATGTTTTACTCATATTTTTATAAATAAAATTAACAGTCGATAATTTCTATTTTTTGGCATATTTCTCTAATAATTTTACTTTGTATTCTTGATTTTTGGGAGCAGATTCCTCAAATATTATTGGATGAAAATTATTAGTCAATCTATATAGATTTTATAATATATTTTTGTAGTCTAATGGCTAACATGGTATGATTTTAGAAATTCTCCTATAGTTTATTTAATAATTTGTCATTAGTTTATTTTAATTTTGGTTTATTTAACTTCAACAATGCATATGGATATTTATAATATTTATTTTTTGTTTATATCTTTACTATAAACATATTTCCTCTATCTCATTGTAAGTATCTATTGCAAATAATTATAATTCAATTTTGTGCATCAAACCTTTGGGCCTAGTCGCATCATCTCACCATCCCACTGACATTCGAGCGTGTCAGTAGCAAAGCATAAGAAACTTCTCTCATGAATAGTAAATACCATCAAAGAAAAATGTTTGATCTCCACTAAATTTTATGATAGAGATGGACATGATACATCTGCATGTAGATTCCCTGAGGGGAGAATAAAGTGAGAACGCAAAGAAGTCAAAAGTAAAACATCAAATCCAAAAAAAGATAAGGCACCTAAATATGCTTATCACATTGTTTCCCATTGCAATATTGGAGTAACTAAATATTTGTTTCATACTTCATTTTCTTAGAAAGATGCATGGCTGCTTGATACAAGTGCAACCTACCAATGAACTTTTCGAAAGATTTCTTTGAAGACCTTAGTGGCGATGTATTTATATTGTACTTTGCAACAAATTGAACTTGCAAGACATATGAACTTGGCACCATTAAGCTTAAAATTCTTGGAATTCCTTAGTTTCTCCTCCATGATCTACTCTACATTCCAGAATTGCAGAGAAATGTGTTCTGTCTTGTTTAGATTTCTAGTATGGACACTTCATTCATATATTTTATGGCAAGGTAGAGATAAGAAAAGCATTACAAAACACAATTATCATGACTGGAATAGAGGAGGGAATATTGTTGAAGCTATAAGAAACATCTTCTTGTGCAATAAACTCTGCATGAATTCCAGAATACAATGAAGGAACATTTCAATCCAATTATTTATGGTATTCAAGACTTGGACATTTTAATTATGAATGTCTTCATATGTTGAAAAGGAATGGTGTTTTAGTTTTACAAACTATTCCTAGGAAGTTGAAGTATTGCGATGTTGGTATCATAAGAAAACATAGCAAACAACCATTTCATGATTATGTTTCTAGACCAAATTGAAATATTGCATTGACTCATTCTTATTTGTGTGGCCCTATGCCTATTTATTTTGCAAATGGAAAAATATATATGATGAATTTTATTGATGAGTACACTAAGATGTGTTGGGTATACTTGTTGAAAAGTAATTTAGAAGCTTATGAAAATTTCAGAAATTTTAATGCATGAATTGAAAATGACGCACAATCACATAATACCTCCCTTCATACTAATAATGGAAAAGAAGTATCACAACAATAATGGAAAGTGATACACTTCTAATGAATTTGAAAATTATTTCACCAACATGGGATTCAACATCAATTAATTTTCCTTACAATCCTCAAGAAAATGGTGTAGTTGAAAGAATGAAGATGACTATTTTCAATTTGGCTTGCTCAACGATGGTTTTCAAAAATGTAGAGTTGATGTTTTGAGGTGATGTACTTGTATATGTAGTGTATGTAAAACATAAACATTCGGATCATGTTCTCAAAAACAATATGCCTTATAAAATGTAGTATGGCCACTTTTCTTCGATAATGCATATTAAGATCTTTGGTTCCACCTACTATGCCTTGATTCTAAGGAACAAAGAAGTAATCTTGATGTAAGGAATCAAAAGTGCATCTTCTTGGGGTTTTCAAATACCACCAAAGCATATCCTCTTTACAATGAGGTATATAAGAATTTTATATTGTCTAGAGACGTGATTTTTCATGAATCTTCCAAGAATAACAATATTTTTTAGCGACAACTTGATCATTTTGATATATTCAATAATGCAAAAGATTATCCTCAATTTGTTAATGATATTCCACGTTTTGAAGGTGGGATCGGTATCTTGGATAAATATATGGAATCTCCTTTTGAAGCATTATATCCCTCTCATGAAGTTTTGACCACTCCAAATGAGGAAGACCCTTTGACTGATGTGTTTGAGAGGATTGGAAGGCTAAATATTTATGAAAGCCCATCTAAACCAACCAAGAAAAGACAAGAACTAGGAGTTTCACTAGACAAAATGGAGGTGACGTTGATGATTCTGATTCAATTGATGATATAGATGTTTCATATGATTGTGAATTGAATTTCTCTAGAAATTTTGAACTAGCTTCCTTTAAATAAGCTTCCTTTCATGATGAATTGAAAGAAGTAATACAACGAGAGTATGATGCTCTCATAAGGAATGGAACATGGAAGCTAGTGGACCCTCCATTTGGATCCAAACCAATTGGATTTTAGAGGGTCTATAAGAACATGTATAAATCATAGGGCTCATGTGACAAGCACAAAGATAGGCTCATGGAAAAGGATTTAAATGAAAGAAGGTGTCGATTATAAAGAGACACTTACCCCATATTAAAATGGGCCAACACTCAAACTCTCTTTGCCTTAATAACTTAGAATGGGTGGGAATCCAATCATATTGATGTGAAGACTTCTTTTCTGAATGGAGACCTCAAATAAAATGTCTTCATATCTCAACTAGAAGGATTTGCTGTGAAGGACGAGAACAAAAGGTATGAAAACTCATTAAATCCTTAGATGGCCTAAAACAAGCACCGCGATCCTAATATGAAAAATTGATTGGGCATATTTTGAAATTAAATTTCAAACACTTTAATTTTGATGTTGCAACTTTATTTGTCAATAAAGGTGCCAAATCTATTTTATATCTTGTCGTATATGGAGATGATTTGTTCATAACAAGGAACAATGAGAAATATATTACACCAATAAGGAAAGAGTTGAAGAAATGATTCGAGATGAAAATTTTGTGACACCTTCACTCCTACATGGGCATTAAAGTGACCCAACATTGAAGTTATATCTGTTGGAAATAGCAAAAAGAAATGCTAAAAATAGCACTTCTATAAATAATAGTTCAAGTACTAGTGTTGGACATAGCAACAAGGAATGAAAAATGGAAGTGATAAAAATAGCATTTTGGGATGGATTCCAACTTTAGTTAGTCCCTGAACTAAAATTGAGATAAAATTCAAATTTGATCTTAGCAGCGATTTGTAAAATAATTAATTAATTCATCTTGAGTTAATTAGTTGTAAAAAATCAAACATGAAGTCTATGTGAAGTGTTGGACACCTAATCCTCAATGGGTTAGTGTGGAAGTCGAATGGACAAAAGGAGTCCAAGAGACCTTGGGATGTGAAACCCAACCGTCACATAATGTACTATAAATGTATATCTCTTGTTAATAAAAATTGCACTCTCATGATTTATCATTCATATTGTTCTTGCTCCCATGTGTGTTTAACATGGTATCAGAGTGGGCGATTACTGGTCCTGCTCCAGTGTGAGCCACTATGTGTGTGGCCTTTCTCTGCATGTCATTCTGGTCGTTTCTCTTGATATGTGGGACGTATACATTGAATTGTGTTGGACGCTATGAAATTGGTTGAAAACATTGAAAACTTAGACACTGCATTCATTTCAGTCAACTGCGTTGAGTTCAGTATGCTGGTGTTTGAAGCGTTACTCAGAATAGAGCGATGAAATAATGAATAGCAGGATTTGTTTTTATAAAATTGATTTGGAATAAAATCTCAAGACCCCAAAACGTTGTTTTTGAGTTTCCTGTTGTATTGAGAAGTTGTCTGCCGCGTTGCAGTGCTATGGAGGATTTAAAATTTGGGTCTTTCTGCCTTGAAATGGTCTATTTATTACTGCTGCAAATTGTATGCATGTGTCCTTGCTGAGAGACCCATCGTTAAAACCTCAGGCTTCCCATGTAATACGCTGCCCATCTGACAAAATTTGGTTTCTATTATATACGTTGCTCCTTGCTCTAATACGCAACCAGCTCTCATATAATTTGTGGTATTTGTCATATATGTTTTATTCTCTCTAAAATGGTCCGCCCTCCAAACCATTATGCTCGGTGATATCGTTGGTCCGACTTGCTGGAATGGAATTGCTGGTGGTATGACTTTGTCCCTCTGCTATCTTTTCATGTCAGAACAACTACCAAGAGCGTTTATTTTCTGGATAAGAAACTGCCTTTTGTAGTCTGTGAATTTCCTTGAAAAGAACTATCGTTCTTATTTCTGGATTAAATTTATCTTACACTGAATTTGGCTTTGCCACCTGTTTAACATGTTTCTTCTCTCGCTAAACCATTTACTATTTTTCGCTTGTCATGATTATTCTCGGCCGTTACCTACTGTTGCTCAATAGGGACGATACGGATTCCCTGTCCCATCACTATTCCTTACCGTGTACTCTCCTTACCTCGACTCAGTATTACCTGCGATAGCAACTTGCTCCTGATGTATTCACAAGTAAAGTTGCAGGAATCGATGGATACCTCCTAGTTTTGAACGTTGCTCGACAGGTAGGTTATATTCCACGACCTCCTCCATACACATCCAACTCTCATCGCCTTCCTTCCAGCGCACACCCATCTACTTTTTCCTCCATTGATCTGCGCTGCAGTAATATTTTATCCGTCAAGTCGCCGGAGAACAATCCATCGGGACCAATTCTGTAATATGAGTCACCACAAATGAAGACTACCATACACAGTATATATAATGCTATTGTAATGTTGTTTAATGTTGCTTTCTTTCATATATAATCAACATTTCCACCAGGCTGCAATATATTCCTGGCCCAGTGAAGGACAACGTCGTGCTTGAAGAAGACCGTCATTTATTCAGTGCTCCCATCGTATCTAGTATCTGGTATCTACTCCACGGTGAACGTTGCTCTAATATGACTCCACTGTTGGTTGACACGCTGTCGGTAAGTTGAATGTTCTTGAACGCTGTCCATTGGTATCGAAGAATTGGAGCGATAGTTCCCGCCCCACGGATTCAATTACAAGGAGCTCGACATCACCACGAAATAGTTCCACAATGAAAGTGTATTGGTAAATGGGATTTCATAAGGTTTACAAGGATATTCACCCTAGACGTGATGAGGAAATCACAATCAAATGTATAACCATTTGTGGGCGACATTTATTTTCTGACCATCGTTTCTCACAGAAAGACTCTTTCGGCGATGCTGCCGTAAAACAGAATTTACAAGGTAGTGCACTAAATAGTTCCATCCAGCTGCTGTCATATAGCCTGCATGGCAAGACTTCATGCCCCGGAAATTGTTTAAGCTCAAGTCACTTTTCTTGTTACACATTCTCTTGTTCACAACAGTGACAACATCATATGAATCAGCATGGTTGCAGTACTCTTCGACCATTATAGCCTTCGAGATCAGGTCTGCATCCTTATTTTTATTGCTTCATACAGTTAAAAGCTGTCTGGCCATCACCACAAAAATCTGTCAGTTGTAATGGTCGAAAATGTGTGTGTTTTCCGTTCATTGTTTTAGTTTTACAAACTGGTAGTTCTCGTAGCTGGCAAAACAAAAAATCCAAATTGCTTTGAATCAGATTTATATGTTATTGAGGTTCAGGAAACCTAACGGCCATCAAATCGTCTGAAATGTCATGCAAGTTGTGTTGATGAAAGGGTAGTATCACTTCCTAACTGCCATGTGCATGCGTGAGAATGGAGAGTTTAGGGAAGTACGTAAATTTGTTACATGAATATGGGGAACTCTACTTTTGAATAGAACGTCTTTATAATTAGTGGTGTGTGAAATCTTAACATGAGGTTTGTTACACGTACTTTAATGAGGTGAAATTTGGCTTCTTTATATATTGTCTAAGTGGATAGTTATGTGTATCTTTGAGTGGATGGTTATGTGCATATTTTGGATTAAAAAATACTTTTAATTTCCTTCAAATACTTGAAATATGAAGCCATTAAATTAAGGAGGAAGAGAATTATTTCAAAGGGGACAAGATTGTTTTATAGCGACCCTGCTGTAAGTGTCTACATATTTCTTTGTAGAGAATTCAAGTGCTTGTCATTATTCTGCATTTTTCTTGGCACTCTTGAACTTGAGAAAATGGGGAAATCTTATGAAATATTAGAGTTTTTGAAAATCCTGATACAACCTACTACTAATGACACAGTAAAAATCAACAAATCTTCTTTGGCTGACATTAGAATTTGTCTGCAAAATGCACAAGAGAAGATAGAATTTTTGCAGCTTGAAACTCAGCTACAACAAGAAGAATTAAAACAAAGGAGTCATCATTCTAAACCTGTTTCTGTTCAGAACAATGAAACAGATTCCCATAAACAACAAGACAATATTGTTGAAGTTCATTCAGATCCAATGCCCAATAAAGCAACAATTGTACATGCAGATGCAGAAACTCAGTCTGTACTTCCCAAGCCCATCATCAGACCTTGGGAACAGCTTGTCCACAATAAGCACAGAACTGGTCTTGGATATGACAAGGACTTGTCCTTTCATATTCCAGAGTACTCAAAGCCCATTCAGTTTCAGAGTGCTGGATTCATTCATGACAGTTCACCTGCTCCTCATGACAGTTCACCTCCATTTGTTCCAGATTCTGCCCCTCTTCCACAACAACACAACAACAGATTGTGAAATGCCAACACTGTGACCGGGTTGGCCATTTGAAAGATCACTGTTTTGATCTTCATCCATGTAAGCACTGTCATAAAACTAGCCATTCTTCACACAGATGCTTCAAAAACAAACGTCCTGCAAGAACAAAGATTCATCTTGGATGGATCGCTTCTTGGCAATGGGCATCAAAAGCCAAGAAGATATTCCAAACACATGTCAGAACTTATTCCAGAGTATTGAACATTCTTGTAGTTGAGTTTTCTCCATAATCTCACCTTGTATCTGACAGGGGGGGAAATGATGGTCATCTACAAGCTTCAAAGTCACATCAAGCGAGCTTGAGCCACAACCTGCCACACCAGTTTCAGATTTGTAGCTAGAAACAAAGATGCCCGTGAACATGCCTTCAGTCGGTAATCTGGGACACTTCCTCTAGCAGAAGACTTCAACTTCTTTCCAGTTTCGGAAGAATTCCAGGAACAAAATTGAGAACACTTCCTCTAGCAGAAGACTCCAGCTCCTTGCCAGTTTTGGAAGAGTTCCAGGAATTGCACTAAGCATTCCAGAGTTGTTGGTCATCCTTAAACCATCACAGGTTGAGACTTCCCTTTTCAGGTTGAAGTTCTCCCTTTTATGTGGGGTGAGACCTCCCTTTATTGGTTGAAGGTTTCCCTCTTCAAAACAATAGGAGCACTTCCTCTAGCAGAAGACTTCAGCTTCCTGCCAGATTTGGAAAAGGTTCCGGGAACTGCACTAAGCGTTCCAGTGTTGGTGGTCATCCTTAAACCACCACCCTTTATACCAACATTTCAGATAGCACATTCAGCCTAGTGCTACCATGCATTTTTGCACATTTTGTATTATAGCTCTCTTGTTGGGCTCATACATAACCCTTCGGATTAAGGGGGGAATGATCGACACCTAATCCTCAATGGGTTAGTGTGGAAGCCGAATGGACAAAAGGAGTCCAAGAGACCTTGGGATGTGAAACCCAACGGTCACGTAATGTTACTATAAATGTATATCTCTTGTTAATAAAAATTTCACTCTCATGATTTATCATTCATATTGTTCTTGCTCCCATGTGTGTTTAACATGAAGACATGCAACAATTTCCACTTTGATTGAAAAATTTATCCCTTGATTAAAGAGATAAGGATGAGTTGTAATTAGTTAGCTCAGTTAACTGAGTTAAGTCTAGTTAGATTAGTTCCAACAGTTTGTGGAATTAATTGTGAGTTCAATTAGTTAATGCATGCATGCATGTAATTGCTGCACTTTAGATAATTGAATATTCTCTCATAAATAACTCATGCATGTCAGTTCAGTTAGAGACCCAGTTGAGATCAGATGATGGGACATTGTACTATCAGTCGGAGGAATTTTCTTATATAGGAAACTCATCCATGCAGAAGGAATTATATCCTTCAGGATTGCACAGTAACTTCTGAGATTAGTGAGCAGTGTGAGAGGCCAATTCACATAGGTGGCAGCATTGGACCCCAGGAGAAACTGCGCAAGGAAATAGGAGGCTTAGAGGGAAAAGGAGAAGGTTTGTGAGAAGACTTTAACTGTCTATGAGCATCAGTTGGATTGTACTGAGAGTTGGATAGCTTGTGAGCTAAAGCTTTGTGTAATCCAGACATATTTCCACTTGTATGATAATACAGAGATCAGGGCTTTTAGCTGAGGTTTTCCCCAGACTATTCTTCTGCGTTAAATGTGTATGATTTCTTCTTCTCTGATATATGTGTTCCGATTGATCTAGCTCAAATTGATTAAGCTTCTGAAAAGTTTGATTGTAGAAGTAGATCTAGTATTTTGCTTTAGTATATTGCATTATCAGGTGATCTACAATGGGAATTTCTACAATATCCTCCTCACTCAAAATTAGTATATTAGATAATTGTTGAGCGAGTTTGACATGATCGAATTAAATCCTTTGTCCACTCCAATGAAACAAAATCGAAGCTCACATCTAAAGAAGGAAATGAATTTGAGGATTTACCTGACTATAGACAGCTTGTGGGAAGTCTTATCTACCCCACCACTACCAAACTAGTTATGTTATTTGATTTTGGAATCATTTCTAGGATTATGCAAAATCCATGTGAATGATATTGGTCTACTACAAAAATAACTCTAATGTATTTGAAAGGAACTCAAGACTTTGGACTCATATATTCACAGGTGGGTGGCTTCGGCTTGATTGGATGTTCTAATTGAGACTTTGATGTAGCTAAGTAAAATGAAGTGTGTGCTTTAGGCTATGTTATGAGGCTTGAATTATGAATTGTCTCATGGTGATCACACAAAGAGTTAGTTCCATATTCCACAATAGAGGCCAAATAGGTGTAGAAGAAACCAAGGATATTATGTGGCTCAAGAAAATTCTTTAAGACTTGCACAAGAAACAAGTGAACTCTACTCCCTTTTTTATTGCCAATATCTATGCAATTAAGTTGGCTAAGAATCTCATATTCGATGATTAAACCACACATATCAACACAAAGTATCATTTGATTCACTATCTTGTAGATGGAAAAACTATTCATCTACGACATTGTTCCACAAATGAGTAAACTACAAACATCTTCACCAAAGCACTTGGGAGATAAAAGTTCGAAAGATTCTGAATGATGTTTGGATTCAAAAACACTCTTCTTGGATTCACAAATACTCATTCAAATTAAGGGGAGGAATGTTGACACCTAATACTCATGAATTAGGTCATCAAATTATAAATATGTAAACAAAGGAAAATTGACAACTATAATAAGAAAAGACCTTGGAATCTAAACCCCAAAGATGACACCTATTCATGTTATATAATATTGTTCACATTAATTCAAAATCATCAATTCCAGATTTACCTTCCTAGCTTAACATTTATCATAAATTTACGATAATAAAGAAGGTCTAACATATTTTTTCACTATTTTAATTTTTTTTATTTTCATTAATTTATTGTTTTATTTTTTTTAATTATACATAATTTATATCAACATAGTCATGTATTTTCTACCAAATAACCCTACAACTTATTACAAATGACCTATCAAATTTTTATACCTAGCATTATATTGTAATCCATTATAATTCGGATTACATTGACTTCCATTAAATCTAAAATATATTATAAATTTTGTATTAAAATAGAATCTTGAAGAAAAGAACCAATTTTTCTAAATATGGAATTTCTTATTTTTAATTAGTGCAAAACATTAACTTTAATTTTATTATTTATAAAATTTATACATGTGGCTCACAATAATTATTGTTATATTTGCTCATAGTCATTATTGGTGTACACACATAGTGATGTACTCAATTTAAATAAATTATTCTGGTAATTTTAGATGTGTCCTCCTAATAATTACTGGAATATTTTCAAGGTTGTTTCCCTACAAATTACAACTACGTTATTGTCACATTTTCAATTGTAGTAATGACTAAAATTAACCAGCTTATTAATGGGCCATATATGCATGGGACTGTATATGTCTAGCATTTGATTTTGGCACTCCAGTTATCCAACAATGAGCATATACAACCCTATACATTTATGACCCATGAGCAGTCTAGTTATTTGTTTCTTGCCGCGATGGTACCTTCTGTCAGCATACACAGATCATATCATCTTCTCTTCTTTTTTGGTTATTGACAATATGAAGATTTCTATTAACCATCCTCCTTGAAAGTTCTAATGCTTTTTTTTTATAAATGGTTAAACATTACAATTTAATTATTGATAATGTTTAAATTTAAAAAAAATCAAACTATGCTTGTGGGATAAAATCCTAATAATATGGAACTATTCTTTTAATAATTGTTAAATCAAAAAAGTTTTAATATTATAATCAATAACAAAAAAGTTTTAATATTATCAAATTAATTATACATTTTTTATTTTGAAAATTCAATTGTAATTTTAATTTTGAAAAAATTTATGCCATTTAAAATAATTAAATAATTGTTTATAAAAGGGTGAATTTTTACTTGTTTGATATGTTTTAGATTTTAGATTATTGGCGTAATTTTCCAAAGATTTTCTTAGATGGCAAGTTTTTTTAAAATACTAAATTTTAGTTTTTTTTTTTCTTAGAATTCAAGTGTTACAAAGGTTTTTCAAGGCCTTGAATTCATATATAAATACATTTTAAACAATGAAAATTCACAATCTCTTACAATTCTATCATTAGATTTAGACCAAAAAATGAAACATCTATTAGTTAGAGTATGTATTTTTGTTTTACTATTTTATTTTCTTTCTAATGAAGTTATTAATAGATATTTTTCATCCCTGTTATTTTGCATATTAATTTTTTTAATTATTTTTTTTAAATGAAAACATTTACTTATTTTTGTTAAAACAAATAAAAACGGCAAACTATAGAGTTATCTAAACATAATAACAAGTTAGATTATAAACTATTTCTATTTTCAAATTTTAAATCTCAACTTTATAAATTGTTTTTCAAAATTCAATACACAATCTTCAACCAAAGACTAATTACTTTGCAATTATTCTTCTAATTATTTTAAATTTAAAGATAAAATGTTCCAAAAACTAGTGACCACTTGACATTCTTTATAAAGTATAATTTTTGGACTTTTTGAGATCTTATCATCACAATTGCTAGAAAGATGCCAAAAAGATTAATTAATTTGGCTCAATCAAAAATAGCTTTATGAAATATTATGAAGCTATTGGAAATCTTAAAAAAACAAATATTATAGGACAATCTAAGATTTAGCAAAAAATTAATTAAAGAACTTTTAAAAAACTTACAACAATGTAAATAAATGGTCCATTAAAAACTTACAACAAGGCCAATAGTAATTTTATGTGGTATTTCTTAAAGACAATAGACAAATGTAAGTAAAGGGTCTTTCAAAAACTTACAACAAGACCAATAATACTAGACAAAAAGCATTTCAAAAATTTACAACAAAACCCATAATACTTGTGAAAAAAAGACAAAAATAATTCATATGATTTCAAAACACTGTGAGTTTCATAAAAGTTAACTTTTATAGAGTTGTGCAAACTCACACAAGTTTTATATAGTTGTGCACATCCACAAAAGTTAACTTTTATAGAGTTGTGCAATGCTCAAGAAATTTAGAAAAGTTAACTTTTTAGAAATTCATATTATTATGGAAAAAAAAAAAAAATTAATGCAGAAAGGCCAATATTTTTTAAAAATATCTTAAATTCATTTGTTTGCCCTATAAATTACTTTTTTCATTAAAAAAGGGAAACAAGCATATTAGTTTTTGTATTCATGCACCAGAAAAATCGATACCAACTTGTCAGACACACCCCATGCAATTGTCAGCACATGGGTGCGGTGAGATATATCTTTATGCATACACCAGAAAAACCGATACTAACCTACTGCGACTAGGATTTGTTACAAAGGCACAGGTTCAAGGACCATTCTCTTAACCAAATTTTTCGTTTCCATGGTGGCATTGCTAAAGCCATCTCGGTATTTGTAGAGGTGGTGGAGAGCTCTGGTTATCTCAAAAGCATGTTTCCTGGTGGGCAATGGAACATCGCTATTTGGGTCTTAGATATTCCCAATTTAATTCTTTGATTACTTCATTGATCATGGCGTTGATATGATTGAGAGCATCCTCCTCTGTTGATCCAGCATTGTCTTTCATATAACACGATATGCATGAAGCCTCTTCTCCACGGGGCCCTGTCCGCCTGCATCGAGTACCATGCCAATGATGTTGAAATGATAATTTCACTGCCCGCGCGGACCAGCAGTGAACCGTGTGTCAAAACCACCCCGATGCAAACCAGAATCCGGCCGCCTGAAACTTATCGCGCGAACTTTCCAGGGAAGGAATATCCCGGTGATGTGCTCCGATGCTGACAGCTGGCCAACCGTGACGTCACCCACTGACACCCATCGGAAGGTATCGCTCGGTCAACTCACCCTGTCCGATATCCGTTCGATTGATGAAATCGCTCTCCGCCGTCCGATTGAAGGGGAAGTTCTCCGCCGATTAAAGTCTTCATAGTACGTACGGGGGCCTGTTAAAATTTAATGAGGCGTGGACCATCCCATACGTTAAATTAATTCAATGTCATATGTTTTGGTAATTCCTTTAATACCTCTTACGGCGAAGTTAAATAGGAGTATGGGCGAAGTATTTAGTAAGTTTTTTTTTTTATTTCTTTTTTTAATATATGTTTTAAAAATCGTTGAACCAGAGAGCACACTCTCCTGTGTGTGAATATTTTTGGGTCTGTAATGTAAAAGGGGTTTTATGCAGTAGAGTAATTTTGCTTGTAATGTAAGAAGTAAAAATTGCACAGCAGTGCAGGAGTAGAAGGAGAAAGTAAATAAAAAAAACAGTGGATAGTTTTGTTGAAAACCATGTATTGTTTCACAGCAGTGAAAAGGTAAATTGTAACTCCCTGTAAGTTTTGTTTTCACACAGCAGTGAATGTAAATGAAATATTTACACACAGTGGTGTAAAATTTCATAGGAGGCAGAGTAAGTTTTGTTAAAATGTTTTGGTGAATCCCTCTGAGTGAAAGAGGATGAATATGTCTCAGTCTTTTGTTTAATGAATATAAATCATTTTATGGTGGTGGAATA
>APFE030471040.1:78159-118326 GCA_000404065.3 Pinus taeda
ATTTAAAAATAAAATAAAATAAAAGATTAAACTAATTCTGAAGAATAGAGTGACCATAGAAAAATTAAATTCAATTGAAGCTGAAGCTTAATACCTGTGGAAATGCAGACGAGCAAAGTCACAAAATTGACACACATAAAACAATATCAGGGCCTAGTCTTTTATTAAATTCAGAAACTTACTTGATTACAACGAACTTGGTGTGATTTATTTATATTTTTTAACTCATGACTCAACTACTAACTTTAACATGTAAATATTTGCAGAATTTCTTAGAATGATCTTTTCTTTTAAATAATTTCATCTAAAACATTCTCCCATAACTGTGAAAACGTACCATCTCCTAAATTTAATATTTCTAACGATAAAATAACTTAAAACAAAAACACATTTGACTTTATTAACTCCAACTCTACATCTAAACTGCTCTGCATGCCAGACTAATTACTTTTTCCAACCAAACCCACCCCATAAGGTGTGGAAAGGGACCGTATGAAATCATCGTCCTAGAGGTTGGAATGGTAATCGCCTCTGCGTCTTGTAGCAGCATCATCCGATACGGCAGTCGTCAAGATCATGCTCATGGAAGCACGTGTCATTAAGTTCCCTTGCCTGCACATTCCTAGATTTGGAATTGTTGCAAGGAGAGGCTTATTGATACGACCAGAACTGCTCAACGATGTGGGCAGCCACAATTTCGAAGGCAACGATATCACAGAAACAATGAACCAAAATTTATACTGCATATCCCTGTTACTGCCAGTGGTATATATAGGGCTTAATGCTCATGGATTCTACCAAATTGAGAGCCGTTGTTGGAATTTGATATCATTTAAGATACCTTAAATTTGTCCGAACACTCTCTGACTTTTGTGGTTCACTTATGACCATAGATCCCTTTCCTTGTCCGGAAGTGCTTACGTTGTTAGGTGACAATCCTTCAATTATCATCACAGAGATGTTGTCCATATGCTTTCTTTCCTATATTGATGGACATAGTAAATTCATTAGGTAAATTAATGCACAAAAGAGTTTGAAGTGGACATTTTATAATACTAACCAAATATTGAATAGCAACAACCACAAAATATTTCTAAAATTATACTTTTGCATTATTGAATAGCAACAACCACAAAATGTTTCTAAAATTATACTTTTGCATTAGTACATATTCATCCTTTATTTATTATAATAAATTTATTTCCTTATAAAATGTTATACTCTATTTTTTTCCCTTTGCTGGTAAGATGTACTTGTTGTGTGATGTTGTCCATATGTTTTCTTTCTTATATTGATGGATATGGTAATTTCATCATGTAAGTTAATGCATAAAAGAGTTTGAAGTGGACATTTTATAAAACTAGTCAAATATTTGTTGGAAAATGTAATTTTTATTTGTCTCAATTGTGACTTTCTATGTAAAGCAGTCCGACTTTCTATGTAAAGGAGTTTGTTCTTATTCTATAGGAGTAGTTATATCTATATGTCCCTAGTTGGTGTGTGGTTGAGATATTCTCTCAACCAACTCATTGTGTGTCCAAGATAGTTTGCCTATCTTGAGACACCACTTCTTGTATATATGTAATATCATAATTGATCAATGTGAGCCTAGGCCTTGGCCCCTTCTTGGCCGAGGGAAATAAGAGAATATATTTAAATGGTTTTAGTTTTTTTTTGTTTGTCCGTCATTATATAAGGAAATGACATGTTTAAGCATTGAGCACTAGCAGTCAAAGTTGGCAATTGGCGAGCATGATTGTAGATCCGAAGTGTGGCCGCTAAGGAGGCATCCACATTGTAAATTAGCTGAAGGTAGATGCTATTGATCAACAACGGAATGTTTACAATGCGTGGAGTTTTTTTTTTTTTTTTTGTCGGAGGTCAGTTTGTAAAGCCAAATGTCAAGAAGGTTGATCATCATACCTATGTCATTTACTCTGTGGAAGGGGTGTCTTCGTGGACAAAGCTTTGTGATGGAGGCGGTGGCTTTGTTGAATTTGAATGGACTGCTATGATTGGGTTACAACATATGGTGAGCCGACGGATAATTAAGAATGGTGTTGAAGCCAGCATGAGGTAGAGTTTGGAGTTGAGATTGCCTTCAGTGCAGAAGAAAAAAAAAAAAATGTTGTTGATGCATGAAGTGACTATATACCTTATTAAAGCTATTTGCCAATGGTACTAGTATGGGGTTCAAATCTCGATCAAGCGGCATCAAGACTACCATTTTTGCTTATTACTACGGTGTGTGTGGGTTCTATGGACATGAGCAATGACATGTTGAGCAAAGGGACGTGTCTAGTCTCACCTGTGCTATTTGTCTGTGTCGAGAGTGTCTATGGTATTATTGTGCCACTATAAGCTAGAGCATCATTTTATTTTGTTGCAGCATATTTTTGGTCTTATGGAAATGGTGGTATCATCATTCTATAAAACCTTAATTCTCTAAAGCATGATGTTGAGAAGTGTTTTTTTCCTTAGAGCACAATCTTTCCATGGGAGAATTTGTAGTTTGAAATGGTATCAATGGTAGCTAATTGTCTTGGGCTGCTGGCGGTGAACTTGGAGAGATCATATTGAAAGAGGTTGTGGAGATGCTTGTAATGCGCTAAAGATTTATTAATTTGAAAAGGTAAATACTTTATGTCAAATACCATCGAGCCCTCTATGGGTGAATTGAAGTCAATGCCATGGAATTGTCGTGGAGGTGCATTTCTCGACTCCACTAAGGATGATTAGATTATGGAACTTTTCTGTCATGGTAAAATAAAAAAAAAATTGTGAATTTACTTGGAGTTTGGAAAGATAAATATGTTGAGCCTAATCAACTCAATGCATAAATGCAATTTGTTAGAAATAATTATAATTATAATTATAATTGCATGTTTAGAAACTCCAAAGAAGAAAAAATAGTGGTATTTATAAATTTTTTGGAATTAGAAGCATTGAGCTTAGCTAACTCAATGGAGTGGTTTTGTTAGAATTAGCTACTCTAGCAAATCGCACAGGTGAATCTAAGACAAAAATTAAACCAGAAAAAGAAATAGAATGAAAAGACACTCTGTGGTGGATGATAAGGTTGAAGTGCAACAAATATTGATTTTGTGCAACATCGACACTGAAAATTAAATGATGATGGACAATCGAGTGTGAGTTTGTGGGATAGACTCGTGATGATGATGTATTATGTGTCACATGCATGTATTAGTACACAAGTCTATGATGTTTTATAGTGGTCTTTATAATGTATGTACCTAGTAACTCCAAGAATTTGAGTGTGTATTGTAAGCGTGATGATGCATGTCTACCCCCTTAAAGTTCGTGGTAATCTTAAAACCACTTTGTAATTGCAGGTTTGTGGTTAGCCGAAAACCACTTTGTAGTGTTAGTTTGTGGTAAGCCAGAAACCACGTGTGAGAGTGAAGTGGATAGGTATTCTTGTAGGAATGGTTTACGGTTAGCCGACAAAACCCTTGGCATGGTTGAGGGTGGGCCAAGAAAACCCTGTGCTTACTTAAGTTCGGTGTGTGATGAGCCTTGGTGGCTAAATTGAGTGCCTTGGTGGAAGAGTTGAGCCATGGTGGTTGTATTGAGCCTTGGTGGTTGAGTTGAGCCTTGGTGGTTGAGAGCCCTTGTTCGCATGGTTGAGGGTAATCGGATAAAAGCCACGATGGTGATGATGGAGGGGGATTTGTAGGTATATGTACATGTATGCAGTTATAATGGTTGACAGAACTATGTATGCAAAGGGAATTGTAGTAGACTAGCGGTTGCAGTGGTTCACATCCATGCAATCTATTGGATGGTTTCTCCTTTATATGGATGTTGATATATTCTTTTGTTAGGTTTGACCACAACTAGACTTTGCAGATTGATATCAAGACGAGCAGTCATTAGGGGGGAGCGTTGGAAAATGTAATTCCTATTTATCTCAGTTGTGACTTTCTATGTAAAGGAATCGGTTCCTATTCTATAGGAGTGATTATATCTATATGTCCCTAGTTTGGTTTGTGGTTGAGATATTCTCTCAACCAACTGATTGTGTGTCCAAGATAGTTTCTTATCTCAAGACACCACTTCTTGTATATATGTAATATCATAATTGATCCATATAAATAATTTACACTATCGAAATTTATCTATATTAAATACCAACCATAATAAAACATTTATAAAATTATATTTTTGCATTAATACATATTCCTCCTTTATTTATTATAATAAATTTATTTCCTTATAAAATGTTATACTCTATTTTTTTAAAGCATTAAATATATTTTAATCTAAATTTTTATTATATATACATTTAAACCAAATTCACACTCCAATTTAACTAAATTCACTCTTTTTTATTGTTGAGACATACTTGCAATGATATGTCATTTTCCTTTATTCATCATCGAGAGTACTATTATATTCGCAATAACAAATCCAAACCTAAATTATTCGTACCTTAAAAAACAGGATAATAAATTAGATGTATCTTTAGTTGGTTTATTATATATATATATATCAAATTTAATTTTCTGATAAATAAGAATGGTGTGAACTTGGGTGGGGTTAAACCCTATAATATATTGTTTTTGATTTAAAGTATAAATAAATTAATTATATATAATATATATATATATATATATATATATATAATATAGATAGATAGATATATATATATATTTATTATTTATTATTATTTTTACCATAAATAAATTTGTGTTTGGATTTAGTAATGTACATATACAAGGATGCTCTTATAAAGAAAATGTGCTTTCATAATATATAAAGGAATAGAAAATAACATGTGTGCAGAGTTAGAGGAATATACAATAGATAAATAAAGGATTGTTACTTAATAATGGAAGAACATAATGTATTATTCTACATGTATTGTTATTTTTTCTATTGAATATTTGACTAGTTTCATGTAGGTAATTGTGCACTTCAAATCTTTTTAAGTTAGATGCATTAATTTACATTAAGAGTTTATTAGGAATACCACTCACTAATTTAGGGAAACATTCTTTGCGTTTGCTCATAAGATTTTTTTGGGAAAAAACTATATGTGTGTGTTTCTTAAGGAACACGTAGGGCCTATGCACAGAGTTAAGACCACTTTTGGGAAATTATAGTGCATCCTTCTCACTAGCTTCCATAATACAAATGTGTCTTTATTGTTCACCTTTAGTGATATCAAATCTAGTACCAGTTTTGTGATTATGATTATAAAATGTTAGTGTGAAATAACACACACATATTACAAAACATATATGGCTTATATACCTAGTGCAAAATAGTGTGCATGTATTATGTTGCTCAAAGAAAATAAATTAAAAACATGTAACCCTCTACTTCATTTGCTTGTTCCAATGCGCAAATGGTAGAGAACACTTGGGAGAAAAAACATAGATATGATTTGTATAACATAACCTTACCATCTTCTCCTTTAGGTAGTGTTGTTGAGGTAGCATTTTTTCCTATTTTTCCTAAAATCCTTCATTTTTTCTTCTTGATATTATTGAAATAAAACTTCAGTTTTAATGAAAATATTTTTTTTACCATAAGCAATTTTATTGTTTTGTGTCTAATGGATCCTCAAAACCCAAAACCTGAAATTCCTACTTGAAGACCTTGATCTTGGAAATGAGAACCAAAAATGATATGAAGTTATGAATGGAACAAAATGAAATATAAATTATAACCATTACATATAGATATAGTGAAACTTGACTTTAATGAATAAATGAAAAACATTAAAATGGTATGCAAGCATAATGAAATAAAAATATCTCGAACAGTGGTAGCTTATCTCTAAGAAGAGATGTGATAGCTACACTCCTTCGCTAAATTATGTTATAATGAGGCTCAGAGGCCTTTTTGCTGGAGCAACTTTTTGGTGCAATTTTTAAGATCTGTGTAGAGGAGCGCCACACATAAAGGTATTATGCATGAACCTCATCCAAGAGCTAGCATGCAGAGATACAGGGAATAAGGAAATCCATTAGGCTTATGTTGTATGTTCTTCCCATGATATCTTTTACGACGTATGGTAAAAAGGATTTTTTGGTTGGCTTACATGAAAATATAAAATTAGAAATAGGCCAAGGACGTGAAGGGAAAGGAGCACTTCAGTGTATGCTTATCTATATGATCGTGCATTGTAATGTTTATATTATTCTAATGAGCTACGAGAGACATGAGGATTTTGTTATAATGGAAGGATCTGTTATGGCTTATATTGTGTCATTTTGCGCATTTTGTAACGAGTTATCTACTTCCATGTTATTATTGTATGAATTGTTTATGAATATGGGTTTATTGCGAAGAATAATGGTATACCTTAATTTCATTTTTTGAATGATAAGAAGTAATAGTATAATAAAAATGTTAATAATAACATAGGACCCTCACTTCGTAACTACAAAATTGTCTAGGTACTTGTAACCCTCATATGCCTCGACTGAGGCTTTACTTGCTTACATGTGTTGTCAAAAGTGCCAAATTTTGAGGGGTTGTCTTAGCTAATTCATTTTACATATGTGTCTGCCCTTTGTGCACCAATAAATGATTCCATTGTTTATACTAGGATCTGCAACTTAAGGAGATGTGGAGGCCTAATAAGGATGAAAGACAATAGTGGTTGAAAGCGAAGGAACATGAATTTGTTGTGGAATAGACCACAAATCAATGAATGGGTCCTGAGACTCTAGTTGCAAAGGTATGTTTTACATATTTTCATGAAATTTTCTTGTTGAATTCCTTATTTGGTTGAGTGGTTGTAAACATTGGAAGAGGAAAACAAAAATTGGCACCTTGTTGTACCACGCAATTGGACTCCAAAATTAATCCAAAGGGTAAAGTATATAAGTAATAATATATTATGCACAATGGGTTTTTGGTTGAATAATGTGTTGGATGTTTATATTGTCAAGTTCACAATAGAGTGTACTTATTCATACTATGTAGCCGAGAGATAATCCTGTAAGGGTCCATGAGGGAGATATTTGAGATCATTTTTTACTTGGACACAAATGTTATTGTGCGATGAAGGAGTTATGTCGTTGGAATCTGATACCATAATTGGAAAAGTCTCTTTGTGTGCGATGGGGACATTGGGGGATGACTAAAGGATGTCTTGAGGGAATAAAGGTGAGGGATATAGTAAAGAATGAGGAAACACTAAATGAGATGAGGATGTCAAGATATCGTAGGGACAAAAGTGAAGAAATTTTGAGGAGTGTAAGATCATGCACATCGACACAAGAGGAAAGCACAACATAAGAGGTTTGTAGAGTGTTATGTAGTGGAATGCCATTTCAAAGCAGTAGAGGGATAAGAAGAAGATACGTGTGAGAGCTTGCGAGTAATAGAAAACTAGTAAGGAATATTATAGAAGGATGGAGAAGGCAACACAATAGTGAAAAGTGGGAGTTTAGTGACTAAGAAGAGGAAATCAACACAAGCCACCTACACGATGTGTCAAATTTACACTACCGAGAAGGTGTAATTAACCCAGTTAATTATTCCATTTACTTATACACAAAAAAATTAATTTATCAGTTGAAGTCTATCTCCTTTACTTTGTAGCAGGAGAAGTACTATGTAACTCTAGTCACGTGACATGATGCCCCACAATCGATGTACTAGACACCCATAGTGGTGGAGCTATATAGGAAAGCTATAAGAGAAAACTCATCTTCAATTCTTGTAGAAAGCTCATCAATCTCCACTGAAATTGTTAACTCAGGCTTCTTCTTCTTTTTACCCTTCTTCCTATTAGGACATTGATTAATGTAGTGCCTTTGTTGATGAAAACTAAAATGCTTAATTTTACTCAAGAATTTATTTTTCATCTCTCACTTGGACTTAGGCCCTTTCTTTAATCCTCTCTTGGATTTACCCTTTCCTACAAGAGAAAATTTTTGTCATCCTCGCACTTCTAGACTTATCTATAATTTGTTGCCATTAACAAGGCTCAACCTAATATCTCCTTGAGTGAAACCACTCCACATACGATCTCATTCATGAAGGTCTTGTCGTCCATCAATTTCATGGACAAATACATCCCATTGCTATGATAACCAATTTAGATTACTTCTCACGATCTCATTAGATGCATTTGTTTTCTCTCTAACAACTGCTAACTTGTGTTTAACTAGTTTGATCATGGTGAGATAACTAACAACACCTTCTCCCTTTCTGAAGATCAATTTCCTATTCATAGTATTGTTTTGGCACAACTTCAGGATGGTGTCCCACATCTTCTTACACCTATCAAATTCTGTAATACGGGGTACAATGTGATATTTAACCTCGTCTCGGATAATATGCATAGCTTTGATATCCCCCTTATGGTAGGTTGCTAACTGCAATCAATATCTTGGTATGGAAACAATTGATCTTGAGTAATCCTTCAATCCATGTTGTTATGGTCCAACCCTAACCCCTTTGTTTATGTAATAAACCCAAGGGGCCTAGTTAGAGTCATATTTAGTTAATTAAGTCAATAAAGATGGTAAGAAATTATCCACATTAATAATAATTGTAAGTGGTCGACCCACATTGTAAAAGACATTTTGTCACATCAACGGAATAGGCGTGAAAACCATATCAATCAACATCCTTGAACTCTTTGTAATAACCCCTTCACAAATCCCTAAGTATCGTTTGTCCAAAAAATATGAATTTCTAGGATAATTAGCTTAAAATCACTATTTTTAGCCCCAATGCACCTTTCCTATTGAGTCACCTGCGTTCAACAAATGTTTCATACCTAATAGACAACATTGATCATCACCTATTTCTCCCTTCTGCAAGTGCGTTGATTCTAGAAATTCGAGAAAAATAAAAATATTTCTAAAGCTTCCTCTTCCAAAAGCTTCTAAGGTAGTTTTAACTATTTACCATGGATAGAGAGCTTGAATCCTATCTTGGAGAATTTATCTCTTATCCTTTGAGATCATACTACCCTCTCAAGTGGATCTCAAGACTAGATTGGTAATTGGATAAAAATTACCAAACTACCAAACTCCTATAAATTTATCAACTCCAATAAGGTATGGGTTGGCCTTTGGATATTGATAATGCCCTTATGTTGTTGCTTTGAGACTAAAGGAGTCACCATATTCATGAATTAGGGTTGATGTTGAAGTGTGCTTTATGACAAGGAAGGACAATTCAACTCGAGGAGACATCTACAAGATCAACCTCTATTTATGGTTTTAAACCTTCTATTATAGTTATTGATACAAAGAGTATCTTGTTTTCCTATATTTTTTTTGTTATGTTTGCAGTCATGTATTTGAATGCCATGTTGATTCATTGAATATAGATTTTAGATTATGCTACATGGATGTCGTGGATCCTTTGCTTGTTTTAGTCATGTGTACATAGGTTCTAATTATATCACTTCGAGCTAGAGTTGGAGCTCACAAGCAAGGAGGGAAGGAAGAATTGCTACAGATTCGAGGTTGGCTTCTTTCCCATACTCTAATTTCTCTAAGGAAAACTTCATGATTTTTTTCTTCCGTTGTTCTAGATCAGTCCAATAAATCTAGGGACACCTTTATTCACAATTGTGAAAATCTACATAATAAATTGGCGAATGTACTAGGAAAGATATTTCCCTTAGTGGTTGTCTTGACTATAACATCTTTTCACCTCTTAAAGTGACCTTAATAAACATATTTAGATAGTGATTGAACTTAGGAAAGCATTTTTTGAGCTTGGTTAGGTTTCTCGTGTTGTGTTTTGACCGAAACAGTCCCAATGCATTCCCTATTCTGACATAGAGCGTTAGTGCATATGTTCGCTCTCTATACCTGCGTTTTAGTGCACTGTTTTTTGTTTGGCACTTGCATTGATCTTGTAGGATGCAAAAAATATTATGTTTCCTTGCTCCTCATTCTGCTTTGGTCTAGAAAGTTTCCTTGAGTCTCTGAGTTTGTTTATGTCTATGAAAGTTTGATCCCTTGTGTGAAATTGCGTGTTTTTGCTTATATTTTTGTAAAACAAATTCCCCCTCAATTGTTAAGTGGGCAAGGGTGAAGGGTATAAAACTGTGGATGAGTGTTAATCACATTTGAGTGTCATCACCCTTTATATAGTATTTTGTTTCGTTCTTTCTTTCTTCTTGTCAATTAGAGTTTGTATGCATAGATTGATTGTTCAATAGAGTAACTTTTACATTATAGTTAAAGTTTGTGTGGTTTCTTTTCGTTAGTGATCAAGTTGCATTCATATGTCTCTTTTCATTTTAAACATTAACAGAAAAGAAAAGAAAAGAAAAACAATTATTTACATTGCATATAGGACTTTGATTTTTATTGGAATAGTGAAGTTGATGGGATTGTTGCATCACTTGTTTGTTGCATTATTGAATGATTTCTTCTTCCCCTACTTATTCAGGCCTTTCATTGTTGAAAGGAAAATGAAAAGAATTCTTTCTTTCATATTAGTTTCATCATAGGTGTGTTCAGGTGACATCAAGTTTTGAGCCTTGAAATAAAAACATAATTCAAGATAAACTCTAAAATTCACTCAATTAACCTAAGGAGCATTTGAAACTTGATGACACAACTAGAGGCTTAGGCTAGAGATGTGTTCTGACATATTTTAACATAGTATTTGTCATTACATGTAAGCATTATATTTCGGGGGTGATATCCCATTCCAATTACGTCAGACATATCATATCGTTCTCCACATACCTTCGGGTATATCAGATGACACTCCACATAAACTAAGTATATCAAAACACTCTCATCGAATGATTACAAATTATACAACACTAATACAGACTTCACTTCCACATACCTCTAGGCATATTTTGGAATTCCCCTATAGGTTACTATCCTGCAATAGGTAATCGAGTCGATTTCCTTGTACATTGTGATACACCAAACACACCATTTGGGGAGATCACATGCCCATATGTAAGTACTTGGTTTCCCAAGGTGGTATATTGTAGTCCACAGTTGCTTGGTAACCCTTTTTGCCTAGTTACCCCTTTGCTTTATTTGTTTTCTTAATTTCTAAAATTAATTAACCACGAAACAACATTCTCAGTGTCGAATCACTACTTAATGGATCTTAGCTTGAGAATAATAGTGACAGTTCTCGAGTCTACTAGTTAAGGAAACCCATCCGAAGGACATCTTGGTCCTTTTCTTTCTTTTAGAAATATTGGTGCTCCTTATATGGAAACGTTGACCCCTTCTTGGATTTACCTTTGGTTTGCTAGTTTGGTTGTTTATGACCCCTATGCTTCTGAATGTTCAAACTTCTACTCAACCAAGTAGTCCTCCACCTAAACAACATCAACCTTAGCTTGATCGTAAAAATGACCCTTTGCCTTCTTCACCTATTCTTTCTTCATCCTTTTATTCCTCCTCGCTCGGTAAAAGTCTCGATTCTAGTAACCAGAAAGCTAAGGAGAAGAAGAAAAGGACAAAGAAGAAGAAAAATAAGAAATGGGGAACCAAGAAAACATTGTTATGAATGTAATTGATGTTGGAAACCTTCCAACAAGCCCCGTAAAGTTAAATTCCTTTCAATTCTTTGTAAGAGTGATCACCTTATTAGATATTGCCCTGATATTCCACAAGTATTAGAAGTGTTTTCCACAGGCTCACATCAACCTTTGTTGTTAGCCTCTGGAGATCTGTTGGTTATAAAAAACCAAGTAGTGATAATAAGGTCCACGGGAAAAAGGGTAAAGTTAAGTTTCATTGTAGGTTATGTGAAGGGTATCATCATATTCACCTTTTTCCTTATATGGATGAAGCCTCAAAAGTGTTGTAAAAGCTTACATATTCTCAACCACGACTTACAGATGGTTACTGGAAGCTTTCTCCCAATCCTCTGCTAGCTAATGAAGTGATTGATCAGAATCTATCTTGAGTCAATCCCACTGTGAATCCCATGAGTCTTTTCTCGACCAACCATTAATTGAGAAAATGGTTGACTCGATTCCACCTTTCATTGATCGTTCTTTTCTCGTAGAGAGTGATTCTTATACCACTCAGGTTCTAATCAACTATGGGACAATCCTCCCATTCCCACGACAGAGGGGAGAAGTTCTCCCATTGCCATAGCACAAGGGAGAATTTTTCCCATTCCCATAGCACAAGGGGGAAGTTATCCCATTCCCACGACACCCCCTCCAAGTAGCATGGTCACTTCCTTTGATTAGAGTCGACTGGAAGAATATCATCTTGCTCCTTACGTGCCCTTCCATATCATAGTACAGGATTATAATATGGTCGTACCTAGCACATTCATAGACAAAGGCACATTTTTAGTATTCTATCCTCAATTGATTGGAAACTTTTTGGTTCTCTGAAACTTGTGCCAATTACCTATAATATGTTGGCTTTTAACAGACAAACCAATCAACTATTAGGCATCCGTCTTCAGTTGCCTATTACTTTGGGAGGAAATATTGTCTATATCAATGCGATTGTAGTTAAAGGCCATTTTGATCTTAATTTACTCCTTAGGTGTGACTATGTTTATGACACAGGGAGCTCTTGTCTCTTCACTCTTTTGTGTGATGTGTTTCCCGCATGAAGGAAGAATCATGACCATTGACTAGCTTTTATTTGTTAGTCCTAATTTGACTCCCAATCATCCAACTTCCCTAAATGGTCCTTATATGCAAGTGTTATCTCCCTCGCGATAGATTAACTATGTGGCAGCATGTTCTATGCCCGCGTATAGTGAGGATCTTGTAGGTGATGTAGTGCATCATGTATTGGGAGAATTGGCACCTGATCTTTCCATTGGATTCTTTGATATGTATCCCTTCCAGAACATATTTCTCCCATCTGATCAGAGCTTCTTCGAATCCATGGTCTCTATGGAGCCATGATTGATATAACCAGAGGTCCTGGAGCAAAGTTCATTTTCTTGTGTCAAGCTCGTTAAAAAATGAAACAACATTCCTAAAGCAGAGTTCCTTTTCTTGCATCAAGATCCTTAAAAAATGAAACAGTTCCCAGAGGAGAGTTGATTTTCTTGTGTCAAGCTCATTAAAAAATGAAACAAGGTGTCGGAGCAGAGTTCCTTTTCTTGTGTCAAGCTTGTTAAAAAATGATAAAAGGTCCTATGAGTAGAGTTTATTTTCTTGTGTCATGCTCGTTAAAAAATAAAACAAGGTCTATGAGCATAATTATTTTCCTGTGTCAAGCTCATTAAAAGATGAAACGAATCCCCTTCCAATTTGAGTCTTTGACTAGATCTCATAAATTCTCATTTGAGTCTTTCACATAATCTCGTAAATGAACATTCATTCCATCCACCTATTAGTGACCATTAGTTTACTTAGGTGAATGAAATGAAGCTTGGGGAGCTTGTCCTTAGAATTAAATCATTATGATGGGGGCATGAAAACTTATATCAAGCATAGTTTTCTTTTGTTTCAAGCTTGTATAGGGGGGCATGAAAACATATATCAAGCACACTTTTCCTTTATTTCAATCTTGTACAAAAATGAAACCTATACTCACGATTGTCATTTTCATCAACCTATTTCTACTAGATGATCCTTGTTTTCTCACTCTATCGTCACCGTCTTCTTAGTTGATCCAGGTTCGGGTGTGATGAAGGACCCTTCCAAGAACTTTTACTTTTGTGATGTGTTAAATTGCATTTTTAAAAGAACATTATTGAATGCATCTGCACACTGTAAAGAAGAGGAGCATGTCAATCATCAGCAACATAAAGACATAAGCTATTGATAACGGAGTTCGTCCCAGAGGGACTACGTCTCCGGGCCCCAGTGTTAAGATGGTGTAGATTGTTGCATTAAGTGCTGTCAATAGTAATGATATACATAGAGGTGATGTCGCTATCATACAAGGATAATGCCCTCATGCAGGAGTGGCACCAAGAAATGTTCTGCTACAGGAACTCTCAGTTAAAAGACTCCTATCAGTATGACACAAACTCATGCATGATGATAATGAGCATCCCACCAACATGGCATAAAAGGGATCGCAATGCAAACATGCATGGCAACAACATGAGTATCCCATAAACATATAACAAAGGTATCTTCAAACACAACATGACTAATCATGACAACATGTACATCACACGGATGATTCCACATCACATCAAGCAAGAATTAGGAAAACGAATAAGAAACAAAATCCCACATCAAGCATCAAATAGGGATCTGTGCAACACAATTCATAGCAAAAGAAGTACACGAATAAATTGCATATACCTCACATCCAAGAGCCATCTAAAGAAGCGAATGTCAAACTGCTGAAGTTGTTTGTGCCATCAATCTCACGGCATCAATCGCATGGAAATGGCTGCTCGCACATGAATGTTGACACCTGCATTCCACTTAGAAAAGTGGTTGAAGAATAGAATGAGAAAATGAGAAATCTAAATACACCATCAGATTTGTGGTGCCGAATAGTGAAAAATCCACTGTCCAATTTTTGAATTATGAGAAAGTGCGAATTTGAGGCTCAAGGAATCTTTTAGATTCCCCCTAAATTCCTAAAAGATTCCCTCCTCTGGGTCCTTTGCAAATATGTTGCTCAAATCAAGAAACTGAATGTGCCATAGGGTTCCTTGTGGAATTATGAGAAAAATGAGTATGAAGTTGGTTGCATTCTGACTCTAGCAAATTTTGACCTCCAAGGAATCTAGAAGATTTCCTCAAGATTCCTCGATGATTCCCTCCGCTGGGAATTTGCAAATATGCTGATCAAAAGGCAAATTTGACCTCGCCATGGCATTCCTTATGAAAATCTGTGAAAATTCACTGTAAACTTGGTTACATTCTGATAAAAAGAATTATTACCTCCCTAGAGAATCTTTGGGCATCAAAGAATATTCTGCCTCAAAATGCATGTCAAGGTTTTGCCTCCTCTGTCTCGAAATCCATGCAACACCTGTCCCTCTGCGCATTAAAGAAATGGTTTTATATTAATTTTCTCGGGCGGATATGTCAATGAAAAGGCGGTGGCTTGTTGGTTAAGGTGGAGTTATTAAGGTGGGCAGGTTGGGAGATCAAATCTCGCTTGCGCCATATATAACATAACCAAAAAAACTAATTATGAAATGG
The DNA here is from genome assembly GCA_000404065.3 of Pinus taeda. Lineage (NCBI taxonomy): Eukaryota > Viridiplantae > Streptophyta > Pinopsida > Pinales > Pinaceae > Pinus > Pinus taeda. Next base: position 93,239 of record APFE030471040.1, read on the forward strand.
GCGCATTTTGTTTTGAATTACAAACGGGAGCGGATTTTTATGATAATTTTGTTATAACTATTTCATGTGTTGTATTAAAATGGGTGGAGGTTTGAGTATTAAATGGAATGTGAGGTTTGGTTACGCCGCTCGTGGTGCAGGCTGGCCACGTGGCCGGGCGGGTTCGATTCCCGCTGGCCCAAATTATATGGTCATTGTTATATAGAGGTGGCGGGGTTCATGGCCCACCACCACTTCAAATATATATATATATATATATATATATATATTAATTCCCATTTATAAAAACAATTGGCCATTTTTGGAAAATTTGAAAATTGGTTGTAGGAGACATTTTAATGAGGCCACAATTTCGCTCGGAAGTTGGCCGGAGTTGGCCAGATTCCATCTGCTCGAAAACTTCCAGATTGTGTCTCCCTTAAGCTTGCCAAGTCACCCAGTCAACCTTGGACTTTGACTGCCTCTAACTTTCGCATACAAGCTTGGTTTGACGAACTGTTTGCATTGTTGTGATCAAGACGACAAGGTCTACGCTCTAGTCCTAGTTTGAAAACATTCTGATCACTTTGATTTTTGAGCTTCCATAAGCCTTCTTTGTCCTGTGTGTGTCCCTGGAGCCACCTAGATCAATCCTCCCCACCGAGGAGCTTTTGGTTCTCTAAAGGCATGAAAAACAATCTGCAACTTTTTTGTACCTTGTTGGCATCACAAGTGTTTTGAAAGGCCTCGCTTCCATCTCCTTCACCTTTGTTCTTCGGAGCCTTAAGCGATGAGCGGGAACCTGCTAGTTCTGCAACCTGTAGTACATTGCTTCGCAATTTACATGCTTGACTTTCATGACCAAATAATGACCCAAGTGTCTCACACTTGCCAAGAGTTTATAACACATACTCGGTGGTCAAGTTTACATCAAGATGGACACAACACTCCAGCTACAAAAACAAGGCCAACATATCATTGTTGCTTCAACAAGTGATGGAAAAACACAACATCACTGCAACACATTATTTACAAAGGTAAGGCCAGACAATATTTGCTTTGACAAGTGATGGAAATATGACATCAAGTATAAACACGAAAATCTGGGCATATCAACCCCAAAGGGAATACTTTGAATCTTTTAAGGGAATATTTGAATCTTGTAAAGCTTGTCAGCGAGACTAGTAGGGCCTAACCCCAAGGACGTCATGGAAAATTGACCATGTGACTTCCCCATTAGCAAAATGCTTAACAACGAGAATTCGACAAATTAAACTAACCCTTAAAAATTTAAATTATATATATATATATATATATATATATATATATATATAAATAATTAAAATTAATTTATTTTTTTATAATGAGTTAGGAAAAATATTAACCAATAAAACACAAAAGCATCTTACAATGAGGAGGAGTTGTGAGATTTCATATCATCATTTTGATTACGTTTACTTGCTCTATTTTTCTAATTCTCCCGACGACCATTTGGTGACCATCTCAAATCGTAGGAAAAGACCGCAGAGTAAAGCTATCGTAGCTGAACGGCTACTCAAATAGAGACGACTCTCTACCCACTAAACGCATTTTCACGTCTTTAGTATTTGTAAGATAGTGGCTACGATACGCACCAAAGGGATTTGGTAAGGCATGATGATAAGAAGGGTTTTTAAATTTAGATATTTTTTTTCAAAATTTTGGCAGGACTATATTTTTTCATCACGTTTATTATATCACTTTGATCAGGTGGGTTATTATGTAAGTGACTTCACATTATTATTATTTTTAATATATAATAGAATAGAGAATCTAGATTTATATTTAGAATAAAAGAATGTAATATTTTTATAACAAAGTGAATATAGTTTTTATTACTTTGTTTTATTAAAATGGGTTAGAATAAAATAAAAAGATATTTATGTTTTATAAAAATTAAAAAAATAAAATTAATTATAAATTATATTAATAGAAAAAATTATTGTTAATTTACAATAAATTTATGAAAAATTATATAATTATTTAAGTATTAAGGGGTTTTTTAGTATATTATATTAGATATTCACTTTTCTCACTTCTTTACTCTTCTGAGCATCACTCCATGCAATGAGTGTTAAGTGGACTTCTCACTTCTTCACCTATGTGAGCATCACCCGATGCAATGAGTACTAAGTAGACTATTCAAAAATCATGAGAAATTAGTCAATTATGACTATCTCTCATGAAAATTGTCATACATGAATGACTTACTTAACGCAGTTGAATCCAAAAAAAATGATATCTAATATATAATTATTATTCAATAGTTTATGATAAATTATATAATTATACTCAAATTTTGAAAACCCCAAAAAGTTTAAAACATTTTTGTTGAATTAGGATGTTGATTCATTTCATTGAAATACTATAGATTTTTTAATTTTCTTTATTTAATTTATTTATATTATATAAATTTAATGTAATAATATTACACTAATTTTAACAAATATTTTTTAACCAAATATTATGATATAAATTTAATTAATTTTTATTATAATGGCTAGTTTTCTATCTAATAAGTCAACCCAAACTTATAATATTATATAAATGAACTATTATTATTTTATGATTGTTTATTTTTAATATTATTATCAGCTAATTCATTATATCATGATAACGACAAGTTTTATTGATTAAGTCAACCCTAACTTATAGTATTATATAAATAAGTCTTCATTAGATTATACTTTAAATTGATAAATTATTGACAATTTCGATATTAAATAATTAATTATTACATAACAGTTAGTTTCTAACTAAATATTAGTTAATAATCCTAAATAATGTTTTAATTTTATTTCACCAACGACTAATTTTGAATGGCTAACACTAGACAATGATGCATCCATGCTATTTATTCTCTCAAATCTTTTGATTTCTCACCTTGTCCCGAGGATGAACTACATTAGTTGGTTCGAAACGTCGACCCAATCCTTACAATTAAAAGTCAATACCAAAATTCGAAGGATTTGGAGGGGTGAAGGATGCGAAAATCGGAGGGGTGAAGGACACCCCGAAGGGGTGGAGGATGAGAGGCATGAAGGACACCCCGAAGGGGTGGAGGATGTAATTAATCCAAAAAATCGTCTTCTACATTATGGATCACAAAAATCTTAAATCTAACATAATTAATTTTATAAAAAATAATTTATTATATAAAAAATAAATATTGATTATACCAGGTAAAACATGAAATTCAAGTTAAAATCTAAATAAATCAAATCATAAAAAAGCCATTAATTAATTTCCAAACAAACAAAATGTAATATAAAATATTCTTATCTTTATAATAAAAAACATTGTATATAAAAATGGTTGAAATTTTAATTGCAAAATATATATTACGATAAGAACTTCTCTCAATTTAAGTTATCAAAACTATCTTAATCCTAACTTTTAAGGTATCATAACTATCATATCCTAAATGTTTTTATTAATACTTTGTAAATATAAAATAAAAATTTTAAAATTTAATAAAAACTATGATATTAATAATACAAATCATGATCATATATATATAATTATTATTATTAAATTATAAAAAATATTTTTATAAATTAAATCAATTAAAAAATTTAATTTTATTGTCAAAAAAATTTAAATTATGTAAAACTTTACTCTATACATTTTATATAGAGATATGGGATGTAGAATAGATTGTGATGGGATTCATTCTTAGAAAGTGTTGGTGTGGCCTAGGTTGGGTGCCATCTCTGGGTGATTTTCACTGCTTAGATGCTTTATTGTTAGAAAGTGCTAGTGTGTTCCAAACTAGGCGTCATCCCTAGGTAATTTTCACGACTTAGATGCCTTGTAGCCATCTCTCTATGACATAGACAACTTAGCAAACAAATACATATAATAACCCAATTTATTTAACTATATATGATTTAGAAGAGCGTTAAGCTTCTTTAAAAAAAAAATACTGTATTAAAATTTATTTTTATATTAGATTATCAAGTAGAGTAGTTAAACATGGAAGGGAAGTGCATCTGCCATCAATATATTAGTAATAGTTAAATTCATAGAAAAATCATCCACATGCAATAACATGATACACGAACATCATTGATAATATTTTATTGATACAACAATAGTGTCCTAAGAGCAGAAGAAGTGACACAGAAACATGGGAAGATGAGATGGAAAAAAATAAAAATCATAACGATGTTGGGTTATGGGTAGACACAAGGAACGTAGTGTTATGGACAACATCCAATATATAATAGTTTATAGACCCATTAATGTGGTTGGGCAATATATGTCCACTATTAGGTTTATACAAGTATAAATCTAACGGTGGACATACACTGCCCCACTGCATTAATGGGCATATTGGGAAATAAGCATCGCCATTATGGAGAAGGGATTTTTAATTGAATGAATAAGTAGCACATGATTTCGCACACAATTGAGGGACAAGAGTAGTAGATTGTATGTGGAATTTTATTAACGAATGATACTTGGTGGGAAGAACAATACTAGGTTAGTGGGGAAGTAAGGATTGTCATTTCTCCTAGGTGGGGACGCACTTTCAATGTGAGTCACAAAACAACGTAGTAGATTGTATGTGGAATTTTATTAACGAATGATACTTGGTGGGAAGAACAATACTAGGTTAGTGGGGAAGTAAGGATTGTCATTTCTCCTAGGTGGGGACGCACTTTCAATGTGAGTCACAAAACAACCTCTGCTCATCAAATGAAAATTCATTTTTATTCCTTTGCTGAAAATGAGTGTATTTTTTACTCTGAATTTTTTAAATGTGCTCTCTTTTATTTGAAATGAGTGATGAGCACCCATCAAAATAAAATTAGAATTTCATTTAAGTTGATCACAAATTTGCTTAGCCTCTTTCATTCATGTGTATTTTTTCCCCTAAATTTTGTTGCTAAATTTTAAATGCTATTTTTCAAGGGGGAAATTACTGAAGTCAACGACAAAACAAAATGGAATTTCATTTTACTTCCACCATTCTATCTAAAATTTATTGTGATTATCTATAATTTTATTCTATACACTATTAATAAAAATTTATATGGAAAATCAATATAAATTATAAAATAATATTGATATAATTGTATATAAATTGATAATAATTGTATATCATTTTATTGCAATTAATAATTAATAAATTGAAATGTACACTGACAAGATATAAAATTATAAAATAATATTTTACCACTATCAAATTTTATGTTAAGTAATATCTAACAATTTCAAAGAGACCTTGCTAACTAAGCATATGTGAACATATGTAGAGTACCACTCAATCTACTCATTCTATTGTGGAAATTTGAATGGTGGAATTTTCATATTAAAGTTTATTTAATAATTTAGAAAAATTAAGTAATTTTAATTTATTAATAAGTTTAAAAATTTATTAAAAAATGAATTTAGAATTTCAAATCTATGTACATAAAATATAATTTAATAATTAGTGTTTAATGAAAGAAGGGAAGATGATTTTGGAAGTAATGCTTTCATGTCATATGATTTATTGTTATTGTGAGTCTCAAGGTAGTTATCTAGAAGTTAGTTATCTACAACTATATATGTAATTTGTTATGTGGTGAATAATAATATAGTGTGTGTAATTTTTTGTGTGAACAATCTTTCTTTGTTCTCTATCTCAATTTCTAATATGGTATGAGAATCCATTCTAGCTTGATTTCCTTATGGGAAGGCCATGAAGATGTGAGAGTTGTCTGAATAATTGCTTAGATTAGTGTAGTTCAGCGTGTGAGATTTTTTGTGTGTTTATTCATCTATGTAGATCTAGAGTTCAAGTAAAAGTTTGAGTAGTGTATATAGTGTGTTTAGAAAGGTGTTGTTTACGGTGCGTAATAAGAAGCAAGGACTAGAATGACTATGCTAGTCAGATCTAGACCACTTCAGCAATATATGTCCAAAGCTATGAAATTGGAGACTTTGGAGGTTGTGGTGAATGTTCTTTCAACAAGACCTAAGAATATCAAATTCTATATTAGAATGATTAAGTGCCTTACAAGGAGATGCAGTGGAAAGTGAAAATTGGGCCACATTGTTGGTATCCATGGTGTAATTCAAATCATTGTAGGAAAAAGGATGTCAAGTCAAGAGATATAGACAGAACCTACCAAGAATAAAATCTATGAAGATACTACTACACATTTTGACCCTTGCAACTCCATGAAATTAGAGGTTGTTCTGCATTCGTGTGTCTTTGGACATAAGAGATTAGAGGAACTTGATGCACAAGTGTGAAATACATTGTATGGTGAGACTAGCATTAATTCCTACATGCAACAAGCAGGAGGCATCAAAACATAATTTAAATTTGGTCATTCCTTCCACAAGTTGTGGTGGGTGCAATGAATAGAGTTATTTCTGGTGCGATAAGAACCCCATTTCATTCCATATTATGGTGACTTCGATTTGTAGCTAGAGAGGCATAAATACCTCCTCATTTTTGGCTTATGTATCATTTAAATGTGAGGCATATTCTTTTCCTTACAGCAAGGTGACAGAGAGCAAATATGATATATTTATGAGGTTGGTCAAGTTCATAAGTGGGAAGCAAAATCACATCCCAACATTGTCAATTCTTCTATTTATTAAATGACAAAGATCAACTCTTACATTTGAAATCTAGTGTCTATTGGGTGCTCGTATTGGTGGGTAAGTCTAGGATACTAGCAGAATTAATCGTCTAGCCATGTGGATTGACACAAGTGTCAAGGATGGAGGTTGGAAGTTGCTTAATGCATTGTTTTTTGGAGGACATCAATATATTACATCATTTTATTGTTACTTTTATGGGTTCTTGAAAATTTCTGGCAATTGTGAAAAGACGTTTTGTTTAGAGGAGAATGGATGATTGGTTTTGTTGTCGAGAGATTTGTAGTCTTTTTGTTGTGTTTTTGTTGGTATCTTTATGGTGTAAGTTGAAGTGTGTTTTGGTGTGTAATGTTTCTGTTCACTTGCAAATTTTATAAAATATGAAATGGTGCAAAACTACAAAGAATAGGGCAAATATTGAACAAACTAATGTGACCTGACATGCTCTGGGATCATTATTTACAAGTAGTTCTTAATAAGGTCAAGTTGGTGTGACCCATCTTGCTTTAGGAGCATCATTACATGTTATTTTATACAAGGTCAAGTTGTAGAATTTTTTGTTGAAGACATTATATATCTAGAATGCTATCTTAGATAACTAATGAAGGTTGCAGAGGGTCTTGGACTCAACATATGGTGGAAATTCCATAGGATGGTTCAGTATCGAGACTGACCCATTGTGCTCCGAAAGGTTGAGAAGCGTCAATTCTGCAAAGTATGTCAACGATGGTAGAAAACAGTTATGTCTTAAATGGATCAAGTGGGAAGCTTGAAAGCATGGAGAAGAAAAGAGGAGAAACCATGATATTTCAAAGTGGATATGAGTGTGACCATATCAGAAAAATATGACATAAATCAATATCGTTATTATAATGTATGTTTTATATATTTTTTACATGTAAGCATTAAGGGAGGGTGTTGGAAGTAATGCTTCCATGTCATGTGTTATGTGATTTACAGGTTGATAAGTTCTTGTTTCCTATATATGAGTTGTATATGAGTCATAAATCCACCTTCTTCGGATCTTATCATCTATAAGTTAGTGATCTACAACTATATATGTAATTTGTTGTGTGTTCAATGATAATATAGTGTGCGTGTTATTTGTTATGTGCATAATCTCTGTACTCTCTATCTCAATTTCTAATAGATGACATTTTTTTCCAAGAAAGTGGAGGGTTTCGTTAATGTATTCTTAACTTAATTGAAAAAAAATCACCCAAAATTTATTTGATGATTTCCTCCGACTTTTAATATAGTTAGATTTTTTTGTATCTCAAAATTATACTAAATTTTTAATCTTAATAATCTTATAAACCAAAACCTTAGACATCTCATATAATTTGATTAAAAAAAATATTAACCTATTAAAAAAATAAACACAATATATATAAAACCAGAAAATTACAAAAAAAAATTATTATTTGTTACAAATAATTGAACTCAAACTTCAGATTTAAATAAATAAGAAAATGTTCATTTACTTATGGAAAAAAGTGGAATCACTCAATAAGAATTGATTTTTAATATGGTGATGAGTATAATAATAATCATAATCTTTTTAATATATTATCTAAAATTCAATTTAACATGACACTGTATATATCAACTTGTTTTCTAAGGCAATTTGAATGATGTGATATTCAATAAATTATGTACTATTCCATGATAAAAATAATGTTGGGATTTTTTCCCTTCCTTCATGTATGTAAATTTGGCATTGTATAGATGCAGTATAAGACAAAAATGGACTGTGTTCAAATTGTGTAGATTATTTTCCGGATTTATCGTATTAGGTTTTTTATTGATCAACGTTTCGAATCAGCAACAATGATGGTTCATCTTCAGGATGTGAAAGATTATTGAAAGATTCGTCTTATTGTTCAGTTTAATATATAGATATATGAGATGCATTGCCGACAGATATTAGGATTTATTAAATTATTATTGGATTATTCTATTTGTTTTAATTATAATTTAATTATTCTATTATGTTTTGTTATTTTAATTATATTTAAGATATTAAGGATCATAGTTGTATTAATTTATATCCTCCATTTATGTTTTATTGTAATTGTTTTACTTTATATTTTATTAATTTTAATTATATTTATTTTAATTATATGTTGCAATTATTCATTTAGGCTAATACATGTTAAACTAGATGTGGAATTTTTAAATTCTTGTTAAATTATATTTTAGTTTGGTCATAATTTATTTTTAATTATAATGGAATAAATCATTTTTATTTGTTCTTGGTTAATTAGAGGAGAATTATAGTTAGGGAGGGGTAAATTTGGATTATAGGATTGGAATCCAGTTTTTGCTTATGGTCAATCCGTCATCTCTATTGAGGTTATGAGGGTGCTTGCTAATTTCTATGGCTTCTCTGAATTTTCTTATGAAGTAGTGATCACTTCTAAAATGCGGGTATCTTCTATACAAATTTGGTACTTAGTTTTATTAGAATGTTCACCTATTGAGGTTATGAGGGTGCTTGCTAATTTCTATAGTGATCACTTCTAAGATGCAGGTATATTCTATACAAATTTGGTGCTTAGTTTTATTAGAATGTTCAGCTAAATCTGATGATTTGGATCGATTATGTTTAATGTCAGCTGAGTGTTCCTGGATTATTGTGTTAAAGGATCTCCAAGTGTTAAAATTGTTATTTGTATATATAATATATAAAGAAAATGTATATAAATGTAGTATAACGCAGAAATGGACTGTGTTCAAATTGTTATATCTATATATAATATATAGAGAAATGGATATAAATGTAGTATAAGGCAGAAATGGACTGTATTCAAATAGCTATATGTATATATAATATATAAGGAAAATATATATAAGGTAAATATTGAATTTTAAATATAAATTTAAATTAAATGTTTTTTTAATGTTTATATAATATGAATAGGAATGTAATTTACAAAATGGAGTTTGGTTATTTTAATTAATATAATTTTATTTATTATTATGTTATTTTTTTTAATATAATTATATAAATTATTTTTAGATTGGTGTAATATTTTGGATTTATGAAAATTTTATTAAATTTAAAAATTTGTAAAATTATTAATTTATACAAATTTGATCGGAAGAATAATAAAAATATAAAATATCTTAAATGTTATAATTTTTATTTAAGTAATATGAATTTTAATATATATTTTTAGTATTTTAAATTGGGTTTAAATATTATGTAATATGTTTTAATGATTTTTATTTATTTATTTTGTTATTTATATAATGTATTATTATATAGTATACTTTGTGTGGGCGAGATTTAAGGTTTGTGATTTTGAAATTTATTTTTAATTTAGTTGTTATTTTTTTTAAAGTGCTAAGTTAATGTTGTTTTAGGTTGTATTTTTAGTTTATTTTTTTCTCCATTTATTTTTAACATTTTTTATTTTTTCTTGTTTTGTAAATATGTGTGTTGAGTTTCATTATTAGGTTAGTGGCATGATTTTTTTAGGTTTTATTATTTTGATTATGAAGATGGTTTGATAAGTATATTCATAACTATTTATAAATTAGTATAGATTTATCTTAATCGCTGATTTAGTAAAAGCTTAGAGGGATCAAATTTTTTGATGTGCAAACTCTTTTTTCTATAGCAAGCACCTTCAAAAATGACCTCCTCTAGGGACTTGATAGATGATGGTTAAGATGAATCTCTCTTTTTCCCTCCCGTTTGATTATTTATATTAAAATTTTGAATGTATAAATGGATTCAACCCCTTGAAACTCCCTTGAATATATGTAATAAAATAACTTAAACATGCAATTCCACTAACTATTTGCTCCATTCAAAATTAACCCTCATAAAAACTTCAAAATGTAAAATAATGATACTTGAAAAGTTATAACAATAAGAATTTAATTTTTCAATTACTTTTGTATAATATATAGATATTATTATTATTATTATTATTATTATTATTAATTATGTAAATTGTTGACATTGAAATAATTTAATTAATATGAACGTTATGATATTTTATTTATGGATTACATTATCCACATGATTTTTTTTCTTTTCTTCTTCTATTAATACATTTCAATATTACTTTCAATATTTCTAATTTCAATTATTTCTTCTTTTTATTACAGTTCATATATATACATATATGTTTATGTTTTTTTTAATGTTGATATTAAAATAAATTAGTTAACATGGTTGTTAAAATGATTTATTCACATTTGAAATATGAAAAAATAAATAATATCAACTTTGTTTGTTTTTGTTTTAACTATTTTGAAATAATTTTTAAAGTTTATATAAAACTATCTTATTCCAGATGGATATGGAAACATTTTATTTGTAGTTGAGAGTGAGAGTGAAAGATTTTTACCATATCTCAAATGTATTGAGTTGTAATATCAACAATCAATAAAGCAAGCATAATTGACTACGTTTTCTAATATTTTTAAGTAAACTTATCCAAATATGTATATTTGTTTACTATTTTGATTAAAATCAGCATTATTTTTTAATTTAAAGAAAATTTGAGTTTTATTTTGAAAGGGACATGTGTCAACTCCATGTTAAGCACATACGAATTTACACATATTTAAAGAAAATTTTATTTTTATTTTGAAAAGGACATGTGTCAACTCCATGTTGAGCACATACAGAATTACACATCAACTTCATTTTAAGATGTAGAATGAGCCTCTTGGCTCTATTAAATGATTAATAAATTCCTATAGGCATCAATCCAAAGTAGAAACCAAAATTAGTAATCTAGGGGCTCAATAAAGTGCTCAAAATTCAGAGTGTTCAAAAGTGCTCAAAACTGGTGCCAAAACGTAGACCTCGCTGACTTGAATCCAACACAACTTGAATTGCTTAAAACCAATATCTTATTCTTCTGATATCGCATTTTGATCGTTTTCCCAAACAAGTACAATTTTTGCAGATTGGGTGCAGGAATATTGACTGGGAAGACGGTATGATAATTCAACACACTGACTAGACAAGCTGATTATACCTCGATCTAATGATAGGCTTCCAAGTGGCCTCATTTAACTGTTTCGATTTGGCAAGTTATGATTCGTTATGGTGGATTTTGATGACCCAATGGTCGGGTTCCACGTGGCCCAGTCACTGGCTACCACGTGGCACTTGGGGTTGCACAAAGTTTTGTTAAGGTTGAACTTCCACCAGGGAGGATCGAGTGTAGGACCTCAAGCATGACAGCACAGTGCCTTACCGCTACACTGATAGGTCATTCTTAATAGCCATAACAATGAATTAATATTTAAATTTTTGGCACATTAATGTTGGGGGAAGGGGTCAAGGCTTCCCTCCTAGCCCTAGTCACTACACAACCCACAAGATCATAGGTGGTGCGACTAAGGGCTCGGGGCTTACCCCCAACTCAAGGTTTAACCATATATCATATAACCAAAGGTGGATCATAGGAGAGTGTTCGAGCGTTGACAGGTTGGGAGCTAAGATATGAGGCCCAAGTCGAGGGCATATGAAGATTCACAAGACCATGACACTATAGTTGGCAATGCGAAGAGGGTTAGGGATAGACCCTAAGTTGTGGTCACATATTCGCCACAGGACCAAGCCCTAATAGAATCGAATGCTTGCAGGAGAGGAGCTTGGTGATAAGCCCACAACTGAAGTCACATGGTGCAAATAGAACCACCAGTGTGAAATAACAGGCTGGTGTGTAAATCGGGGACCAACCCTAGGCTATGTGGGATACGTGGTGAAATAAATTCCACGACGTTTAGGTTAAGGGGCCTATGCCAACAAGGGTGGGTGGTTAGCCCCAACCCCCAGGCATATGGCCCATATGACCTAGTTTTTCCACTCATGGGAGTCATTGGGAAATTAAAGTAATTGACAAATTGCACCTGGAATAGTGGGAATCTTGTAGACACTAGGCGAAAATGTCGCTTGATGGTTTTAGAAAAGGCAGAATTTGTAGAACAGTTAGCAAGAGAGTGCAATTTGTAGAGAAGTTAGTAGAAAAACTTCTCTACAACATAACTTCTTCTGTTTTAGGCCAAATTGATCCTAACAAGAGCTCAACTTGGGTTTTTTTTATTGTTTTGGAGCCATTGGAGACATTATTTTTACATTCCGAGCACTGTAGATTCACGAAACATAAACCTTAAGTACTTAATGAAAGAGGCTAAACATTTGAAGTTAGACCAGGAGATGTAGTCCAAGAGGGATGAGCTCATTTATCATTTTGTTTTCTTATGTTTTTGTTTATGGCATATTTTTCTGTATTTTTATGTTGTTAACTGAGTTTTAAAACCATTATTTTATGTGCTTTTGCAAATTGATCCATTTCCTAAAAGACAAAAAAAAATTACTTGCATATTTTATATCACCTTCAAGTTTTCATTTCAGATCAGTTTGGGATCAGAGCTCAAGTTTATTTTGAAGTTTTGATTTTGTTTGCAAGTGTTTTCTGATGCTTACAAGGTTGAAGCTCAAAAGAGGAGAAGGAGATATTGTGGAGCCAAGGTATCAAATAGTTTCAAGGAGAACACATATATCTCAAGCTTCACCAATCATGACATATGAAGAAGGTCATGAAGGAATGTCCGAAGATGAGAGAACTTTCAGAAAATATTTCTTTGAAATGTTTGAAATGGTGAAAATTCTTTATGAGGAGAGGAACTCAAGGTCACAATGAGAGAGCTCAAAACCTGATTTGATAATCACTCTATGAGTGACATCAGTTGAAGATTTATTAAACAAAAGGTATTACAGACTCATGTGTTGGTGTGTGTTCTGTGTTATTTAAGCAACGGATCGATCAGATTGCTAATACACAGACATTTAAATGGAAAGACAACAGAGAAATACAGTAAGAAAACAAAAAGACACAAGAATTTTAATAAGGAGTTCACCCTATCCTCCAGGGCTACATCTCTGGTCCAACTTTAAGTGGTGGCCTTGTCTTATTGTGTCTTTAAGAAGAGAATTACAATGCAGGGACTCAATGTGAGTTCTCCTGAAGTAGGTTTTTTTTTTGCTTGGCAGGGTGGTTCTTGGATTCCCCAAGCCACTAGAGTACACATACTCTTCTTCTTCCTAGTAGCTTTGTGACCCTCTCGTCTACAGCGGAAAGAGCCAAATGTGGTGCTCAATTTGGACAGATTCCTCTGGGGATGGCTTGAATCTCTCAAGCTCTGGTGCTCGACACTGCCGTCGGTCAGCTCGGCCCTTTATCTCCTTCTACTTTTGCTTTACTGCCTCCTTCTCTGATTTCTATCTCTCAGTGTTCAGTCCTCCTCTCGGGGTTCGCTCTGACTAATTTTTTCACTCTCTTTCTTTTGTATTCTGCCTTTTTTCATGGCTTTTAGTCATTCGTTCCAATTCCTGTTCGGTTCCTCTCCCACCTCTGTCGATTCACCTTCTGTAGTTGCGCTTGGAGTTCCCTGTTTGGCATCATCATGAACACTCAATGAGTGGCCACTTGTCCTCCCCTAAACGATGCCAACCTGCTTCGTCAGTTCATTTCTTTAGTTACATCATGGATGAAGTCTTTCCTCCACCGTGGCAGTCAAATGGACCTCAAATCTTTACAAACGCGGCTTAATCCTTCATCGTTTCTGCTTCCTTCACCTGGCGCAATCTCAGCCGTCCAATCTGTGTCCCATAGATCCAACGTCATACGCATGTCCCGCGCAGTTGAGTTGCTCAACCGATAGCACGTGATCAACAACGATTTTCTCTCACCTCCATTTGCCATGCGTCGATCGATGTATGGAATTGATCTGCTCTCGTCCAAAACCTCTTACCATTTGAGGGCGCCCCGATCAATACCACTAGTTTCCAGAGTGTGGGTCTCGCCTTTGTACGCTTAGCTCTTTTTGCCTTTTCTACCCATGTTTCTCTAGCTCACCATGCGTCTAAGTGCTCGGGCTTCCCCCATTTCGGCCCTTTTTCCCAGCGATGTGCGATTATTTCCCGGTCTGGGGCTCCCAGGGGCTACTGTGACCTTCTGCGCAGTCTCCATGGGCCTCAGTCAGCGTGCTTTGATCTAGGTCCTCATCGTTCCATGCTGGCTACCATTGCCACTGGTTCAGGGGTGTTTTTGATCGTTGTTTTGGAATTCTTTACAGATTTGTCCTGACCTGATACAGTCATGGTTCTTTGACAGTCTTTTATGGATCTAATTCGGATCACAACCTTCCCACTGAAAAAGCTTTTGGAACACCAAAAGTTGGTTTTCAAGCATCGATTAAGTGAGGGTATTGCTTTCTCACTTGTCTAATCTCAATCCACTTCTCACTGCTCGGCTTTGAACCTCTGAGCCCAATCCTGAGTTATTCCACATCTCCACTGCGTGTCATCCTTACCTTCCTATCCAGCTCTGTGTCTTCCTACAATTCATTAAGATATTCAGGTAGCAGGTCATCAACAAAAGGTAATTGACTCTACTCTTTAAGGTCCTCAATCATTGAAGGTTCAAACAATCTCAAGTAATTTGCATTTACGATTGAGTAGATGTGCATGTAAGCTATTATATCAAGGCGAAAAGCATTTTCACCAATCTTATCAAGTATCCTAAAGGGTCCATATCTGATAGGTTTTAGATTTTTACCTTCACCTTGCATCCTATCCTTGCTGATATACAACCAGAATTGGTCTCCAACTTGAAAACTATGCTCCATCTGATGCTTATCATGCCTAGCCTTGTACTTGGCCTGGCTCTTTTCCAGCTATTCCTATACTGCCTGGTTGATCTCCTAGATCTGTTCAATGAACCTAGTTGCCTTGTCCACATCACTATGCCTATCAACCATGGTATCTTTACCAAAGACAAAATCCAAAAGAGACCTTGGTATGAAACCAAAACAGGTCTCAAAAGGAGATCTCTGTGTAGAAGAGTGTTTGGCTCTATTGTAAGCATGCTGCACATAGCACAAGTGCTCATCCCAAAGCTTAGGATGCTTGCTGCAATATCTTCTCAGTAGCTGGATCACCGTCCTGTTAACTACTTCTGTCTGGCCATTTGTTTGTGGATGAAAAGCGGTGCTTTTCTTTAATTTGGTGTCCATTAGTTCCCATAGACTTGACCAAAACTTCCCCACAAATCGGGTGTCTCGGTCAGATATAATAGAAGTGGGTAATCCAAAATGAACCCATACATGTTCAAAGAACAATTTTGCAGTTTGTTCAGCTGTAATTTGTTTACTACAGGGTACTAAAATACACATTTTGTTGAACCTATCCACAACAACATATAGATAGTCATGACCTTTCCTAGATTTAGGCAGTTGCCCAACAAAATCCATGGAAATTCTTTCCCAAGGGTGAGAAGGAATTGGAAAGGGAGTGTACAAGCCTAGCTTCCTGTTGCTGGGCTTGCTTTTAGCACACATAGTGTTGTGGAGGTAAATCCCCTCTACGGACAGAGGCAATCCTTACTAGCCCAGATTGGGTCTAGCAACAATCATACAATGCTACCACGCAAGTTCCTAATTACAAATTAAAGACCAATGATGAGGGCCTACCTGAATTCCAACGCTAGTGCTTGTAGAAGAGTTGGTGCTCCCATTCCTTTGCTCTGGCCGATCACGATCCCCACGATCTCCATGAATGGACACTTGCACATACAAAGAACGACACAAACACAAGCATAAAATCCAATAGATGCAACTATATATCAGTCAGGAAGGATATAACTCATCATCATTACAAAGAACAATAAGAGTGGAACCATAACAATAGTCATTTATTAATGATAAACAAAGAAGAATACAACCATAGTTCTTACGTCAAATCCTCCTTTGGCTGGGTGATCAACAACACATGTCTTGCAAAGCTTGTTGGGAATGGGAACAAGCCTCTCTCTCCTTGGTTATTGGACAAGAATTTCCTTACATAGATTTGGCCTCATGGGAATGAAGAAGGCTCTTACAACTTGAAGCTCTTGGTAACTTGACAATTCTCAATCTTTGGAACTAGCTTGCCTAAGGAAAATAGACAAGCTTTTATAGATAGAGAAGGGGGAGTTGGGATCATCCACAATATTCATGGGATTGGCTTTATCACTAAAGAAGCTTCCATGAGAGGTGGCAAACCACTTCCTCTCTATGGAGATCCAAAGCCAAACCACCCAACTCAAGATAGATTCAGTCCAGGAGTTGGTTAGGATGAATCTTCCGGTATTGGTTTGTTAAAAAACACCACTTATTATGGCTGGTGCGAGTGTGACTCTGTGACAGAGTGCCAACTGGCGCGCCCTCTTTGGAGGATTTCCCCCATTGGTGCGATTGCTGCACTGTGGAACCGCGCCAATGGAAAAAGGGCTATTTTTATGGGTTTTTAGCAGGAGATGTCTTCAGGGAAAATGAAGCTCATGACTAGGGGAATGCAATGCAAGTGTTTGCAGGTCATGTCACTTCTCATAGGTCCCGGAATGAGTCCAAGATGTGGGAGAGGGGTAACAGGGATGGTGACAAATTGCTGTGTAACACGGGGAACCAGAGTCTGTCGTCGGAAAACTTGCAAGAAAGTACAAATACATAAGCATAACTGAAAACTCTGTCAAATGATACATGAATTGTGGCATGGATGTAGCCATCCAGAGAATGATCATGTAAACGGATCCAGGCATGGGCGCAACCATCCTATAAAGAGGATCATAATGAAACCAAGGTATGGTCACAACCATCTGATAATGAGAAGGATCACATATGATAACTCATGGTATGGTCGCAACCATCCATCTGAAAGAGACATGTATATCAACATAAGCATGTCACATCACTTCATAACCTAGAATTTTGTGATCTGAGTCTGGGGTCTTACGCTCCAACACGACCAGATCAATGTACAAATTCTAACATGTGAATATATGTGTTGACATTGAACATGCTAGAAAGTCGCTTGATTACCAGTCAATGATGTAAACTGTTAACAAGCGTGAGAGAAACCACCAATAATGACAATGGTCCTCAAGGTACTATTAGCGCAATCCATAGAATGTGAATAGAGGAACTGAAGTTGAACACCTGTTAAATCACTCGATCGAAAGCCAATGACGTGAACTTGTCGTCGAGTGCGAAGAACTTGCCATTAGGGCATGCAATCTCTAAGGTACTGGAAGGGAGTCTCTCGGTCAACTTCTCGAATAATGAGTTGAAGTTGACAGGAAGCGACCATGTCGAAACAGGGCCATAATGTATCCCACATCATCGACACGAGACAAAGGGATGCAAAATGATTTTGGATGATACAAAAAATCATAGGTAAGTGTAACTGCAGAAGGACAACTCTTGAACATATCGGTGACACGACTAGAAGTTTGGCAGCTTTTGGATCCATGGGATTGGGGGTCATGATGATGTGGCAGAGATCAAATGGAAGGCAAAAATGAACGGCCCAACCCAGGGAGGTCAACGATAAAAAGGAGGATATCCCATCTCGACATGAAGCAGAAAGTGTCATGTTCAAGATTGAGTTGCTGACACAACTGACTAGATTTCCAAATTTTCCCCCACCATTTCTGGTAGGTACCCCAATTATTTTTTAATCACAAGCTTGAAGGGTATAACATATGCTTTCACTGTAAGTTCATCCTTCGGATGAATCCGACCTAGTAAGTTTAACGAGCCCTAGGAAGGAGAAGCTCATGTTTGTCATGGTGTCGAATTCGATGTTGTTTAATATTTTAACGAGTTTGACAAAGGTGTAACTCGGTATATTTTCCATATTTAGAGAGTTTGAAAAAAACACAAAAAATAAAACTCCACGTGGTCCCTTTTCGTACATTTGTGTTTGTCGAGCTTGAAAAAGTATAAAAAGGATACTTGAGAGAATCGCTTGACCATTTTAGTCAAGGAGTACCTTTTTCGTAAATAGTGCATCCTAGCTCAAAAAAGGGGTAAACTTATACTGGGCGCATGGCGTTTCACATCTATTAACGAGTTCAAAATGACAAGGGCTCGACTATCTTTTTGTTTTTAAAAGGTCGGAAAAGAGCTTGAAATTAGACCCCCCATTTTATTCTCTTTTACCAGTCAAAAGGGAAAAACACTTAGCAATCTTTTCATATGAGTTTTACGAGTTGAGAAAAGAGCTGAAATGTGACTCGGCATCATTGTCGAACATCCATCACCTATCGCTATGCAAAAAAAGTAAAGTGAATTATCCAATTCTTGAGACAAAATAGGTCAAAACATTTACAAAACATAATATTTCATGAAAAACTGAATAAAAGGGAGGAAAAGTAAATATTTTTTACCATTTATTGTTTTACCTTGCTGTGAAAGACTTTTCACCCACTTTTTCCCTAATTGTTTCGGTGAAAATTTCGGGAGATCCGGGAGGTCATTCGCCAAGCTGCCAGTTACAGGTAAGAGCCAAAGCCCTAAGCTTCATTTTCATACCATTTATTCCTGTTTTTAACCATTTTTTGGATTTTTGAGGGAGGATTTGTCAAAAGTTTTTCGCCCTCAGTTGACGCGACTTCCGAGCATGGAATCATGCTAGCAGAGGGTAATTAAAATGGCCTATCACACCGTCGGTGCAACTGTTTTTAAAACAGGCGCACTGACACCGTGAATCGGGAAAAAACCAATCTCACCTCAAAACCACCATTGGAATCTGAATTTTATGGGCCAAAAATGATTATTGACTTAAATCTATGGTTTTTGCAGGAAAGAATCGTCAAAAATGGTAGACTGGAAAGAACATGAGCACGAAGATGTGGACACTAAGGCACTGAATGATCCAAATTTACTGAACGCTTTGAGGGACTGTGGGCTCCTCAAGTTCATTCTCACACCAGGGATGTGGGTCTAACCTGAGCTGCTTCGGTACTTGATTAGTCTCTGGGACATAAATTGGGAAATATTTATCATTGGTGACCAGGAGTTGGAGTTAGAAACTTCAGACATATATTTCATCACAGGACTATCCTGGAGGGGGGAACCAGTCAACTTAGATGGGCCATGCTCGATCGGGGCAAGCATATCCATGCTGCTTGCCGAACATTGCCCTGAAGCCCTCAAATCCAAGAGTGGCAAGATTGAGATTGCCACCGTACGATATCTGACACTGAGAGTGCTACTGTTGACTATCAGCAGAGTGGCGGGGTCCCAGGCAGTGCATGAGACTAACAATTCGAAATTCCTATATACCATCGACTGCATAACACCGACGATCTTCAATTGGGCGGAAGCCATGAAGATCAACGTAAAATGCCAGCTGACAAAAGCTAAGGTGGGGAATCTGAAGCAATTTTGCTTCAGATCTGTACTAGTGACCTTTTTCTTGAAACAGGTGCCGTTGTTCCAGTACCAGTTGACTGAGGTAGATCCTCCAATGCCATGCGACCCGTGGATGGCCCGCTAGAGTCATTTGATGCCCATGATCATTGGGCAACACATGTCATACATGCCTGCCTTCTTTTCATGGCTATGATGACAACTGATCGTAGTGGAGGACTAGCCATATAATGGCACTGACTTTCGTAGAGATCCTGACATGTCGCTACCAGATGGAGAGGATTTTGACGACGAAGGTAAAAAACAAATTTTTTAATTTTGTGATTTTTTAATTGTTTTTTATATATATGTATTTATAACATTTTGTTTTTTTTTGTTTTGTTTTGTTTTTGTTTTTTTTTTTTTTTGCAGATGTTGGACCAGAGCGTCCTGCTAGGATGTCCCAATATCCAGGCGTGTTACATAGTAATTTGTCACCGTCCCTGTTACCCCTTCTCCCGCACATTGGAGGACTTATTCCGGGACTAGTGAGAAGTGACATAACCTAAAAACACTTGCATTGTATCCCCTTGAGTATGTACTTCATATGCCCTGAAGACACCTTCTGCATAATACCCATAAAAATAGCCCTTTTTCCATGGGCGCGGTTCCACTGTGTATCACTCGCGCCAATGGGGGAAATCCTCCAAAGAGGGCGCGCCAGCTGGCGCTCTATCTCAAAGTCGCACTCACGCCAGCCCAGTTGGGTAAATTTTTTAACAAACCAAATTATGAAGGTTATTCCTAACCTATTCATGAACTGATTCCATCTTGAGTTAGTTCAGTTAGGCTTCGAATCTCCATAGAAGAGAAGTAGTTCTCCACCTCTCATGGAAGCTTCTTAGGGATAAAGCCAATCCCATGAATCTTGTGGATGATCCTAACTCCTTCTCCTCTATCTATAAAAGCTTTCCCTTTTGCCTTTGACAAGCTAGTTAGTAATTCTACTCTCCAAGTTCCAAATTCTAAGTCCCAAAGTCTGAGAATTGCTAAGCTAATGCTACAAGAAGCCTTCTTCATCCCCATAAGGCTAAATTCAAACTGAGGAGATTCTTGTCCAAGTAACCAAGGAGAGAGAGGCTTGTTCCCCATTCCCAACAAGCTTTGCAAGGTGTTAACACCCAGGTTGTTCCCTTTGACTCCTGAGGGAATACGACCGGGGTAACCACTAACCAATCTTTGGGCTACAGCTTCTAGCCTAGCTGTAGTCAGAGAGGGCTCTTTCTGTTAGGTTTGTCACTGTTTTAGTGAAGTTTTAGGCTAGTTATGAAGTGAATTTTTGTTTGTCTTTTATGTTTGGTTGGGGGGATGCTTCTGATAACTTTAAAGTCTGTCTTCAGGTGAAACTAATCCATTGGGCAATGGGGTCTTTGACTGTTGTTCCCTTGAGATCTTGACTGTGTGGGTGTTGCTACAGGGCCTATATGTATTCCATGAAACAAATTACAAACTGTGAGAGCGAACTGAGGAACAAATAGCAAAGAGCAATTAAGGATTCTTTACTTGAGCTGACTAGTGTGAAAGAGGTCTGTTATTTGGGAGCAATTTCTTGAATTCCTGAAATAACATGTTCTTATGATGATACAGTATTAAAGGTAGCACTGAAGAATTACTCTTTAAATACCATAACTGAGGAAAACATATGAAATGGCTGGGATTGAGTCCAGGGTATTCAGTGAGGAAATCCTGGGACTATTCTTTTTCTTGGCCATTTAGCTATTGAATCCACGAAAGCATGAAAGATACAATGAAAGTATAAGAAACATACATATAACAGAGAGTAACGAGAAAACTTATTGAGCCATGGAATACACAGGAATCCTGCAACTTTAAGCCACACACCAGCAAGCCATCATGAGAGACAATATTTGAAGAAATCCCATCATTCTTTGGATTAGCTGTCTGAAATCTTTACAACATGAGAGTAACAGAAGAGAAAACGAGAGCTTTTTTACATCCGGAGTCCAACCCCTGCTAACAAATGCGAGGGGGAATATATAGAAGTTTATTACAAAAAATATCTTAGGTATGAGTCATCTGAGCGGATAATATCTCCGTTCAATAGAACTGGGATGGTAGATGAGCAGTTATTGCAATCTTCAATGAGCTATAAAAGCTATTAACTCCTGTCAGAACAACCTTGGCATCTGGAGCTTACGGAGTTGGTTGAAGCGGCTGAGTGTTTTGACTTTAATGCTGAGTGGCTTATCCGTGCAGCTGTGGCTTGTGTGCCCTTTTAGCCCTATCAGGAATTGGTCAGAGGCTGCTGACTTGGTGGCTCTTGGAGTTGACTGAGGGTGTACCACCAAGTTTTGTGCATTACTTTGTTCTTTGGCCAGCTGTCATGGTCCATCTGTTGGTCCGCCTTTAACTGCCTTGGATGCTGGCTTTATCCTCATGCTGTCCTGTATTTGACCTGGGCTCGTAGTGGCTGAATAATTGAAGCTAACGTGGCAGAATTCTGAGCATTGATTGCCACCAATCTTCCTTGGGCATCTGATGCCTCCTAATTTTTATCAAGGTTTCATCAGCCTCTGTGTATTTGAAAAAATTGGGAGGAGTCTCAAAAAAGGTGATTTACTTCATTTTCAATGAAGAAAAGGCCTCCCAATTTATCATATAAATTCTGTCCTGAGGGAGGCCCTGTCTGTTCAGATGAACTGCTAGATGCAGTGATCTGATTTTCCATATATGTCACCATTCTGTTGGCAAACTGTTCTTGGGAGACCAATTTTCCTGCACTAGTTAATAGACTGGGCAGGCCTCTTGCTTGCAGTTCTGCCAGTTTAACCCTGAACTCCTCCACATCTGCTGTCATTTCAAAGCACTTTCTCTCCACTGCCTGTATATAACTTCTAAGGGTGAGCACTTTCTTGGCAAGGAGGACAGCTTCTGTTCTATTAGGAATGCCCATGGCTGCCAACTCCTCCTGTTCATGCCTGTTCAAGAAATCTACCATCCTGTTGGCCTGTTCTGGCCTGTTTCCCAGTATTGTTTTGGCCTTATTGATCTCTATATGAGCTTGGCCTAGCAATTCCATCTGCTGATGAATTGTCTTTATGGATTTCCATTGTTGGGTGATAGATTTGCTTATTTTGGCCCATAAAATCCTCTTTATCTCGGCCATGGCTGTTTCTAAATTTAGTTCCTTTTCTAAGGCCTTTATCCCGTCCTTGAGGGTCTTTATTTCTCTACCCTGCTCAGCCACTGTCATCTTGGATTTTTCATATTTTGACTCCAGCTCTGCCAATGTCTCCTTGGCTTTCTTAATTTCATCAGCTTGGAGCTCCATTTTCTTGACAGCCTTAGTTATGTCCTCTATAGTTGGACTGTCCTGTTTAGCTGATGATGTTCCTGCTGCCTTTGTTGTGGGGGCCCCTGTTGCCCCTAATGTTGCTGCTGTTGCTACTGTAGTAGAAGTTGTTGGAGGAGCTTGGGAAGTGGACTCTCCCTGTTTGTCTTGTATTGCTCCCTCCAATTCCTTTTCCAACTCTCTTATCCTTTGATCCTGTTGTAGTAAGAGGTCTAGCTGATCCTCTACCTGTTTTTGCTTTTGAAGTTTAGCTGTCTGAGGTTGTTCAGTGGGTGGCAGCTTCAATCTCTTCCACAATGCCCTGAGGTCATCATCTTTCTTCTTCATAAGGGCCTTGACGCCTGTTGGATCATCAGGATCATGTCCTAAGTCAACAATAATATCTTCAAGCGATTTTATTCTGTTGTCCTTGGCTTTGGAGGACATCCTTTCAATGTCCAGCTGAGTGTTGGTGTTTTTCAGTGATTCTTTCAGCTCATGGGCCAATGTGGCCTTTTCCACTAGGGTCGCATAGACCATCTCTCCAGCCTGCTTGTGGAGTTCGATTTGGTCCATAGGGTGTATGTCTCTGGCCAGGACTTCCACCCTTGTCTTGATGAAGTCTGCAACTGTCTTAGGCTGCGGCCCCTTGGGCTTAAAATGACTGAAGATAATCTTCTCCTCTTGGATGTCATAAACTGACATCAGTCTTTCTTGCATGGCTGGTGTAGCATCTATAAATTGTTTGTACACCTCAGCCCTCAATAGCTCATTTTGAGCCTTTATTTCTTTGAAAGAAGCCTTGGTGCTCTTTGGCTTCTTGCTCTGTTGTGATTGGGAGGCCACCTCCAAGCTGACCTGTAAGTTTTGCTCCTGCTGAAAGGAGCTTGTTCCTGTCTGCTGGCTGCTCTCCTTGTCTTTTGTTGTAATATTTAAGACATCTTCAGTGATGTCTTCTACCTCTGGAGAATCTGCCCTTTGCCTTTTGGCTTCTGGCTGGTCGGAGGATCCACTGAGAGGAGTGGACTCTTCTCTATGTCTCTTTACTCCCCTTTCTTCATGTGCTGGGGTCTGTAGGACTGGGGCAGTTGACTGCTGCGTTTGAGGTGGTGGCGTTTGTATTGCAGGAGTTTCTGGCAGCCCATTCTGTGGCTTTTCAGCTTGTTCTTGCTGCTGGCCCATTTGCTGCTCTGTTTCCTTCTGTGTCTCCTGGTCTGTTTTCTGCTGTACCTCCTGCTCTGTTTCCTTCTCCTTCTGCTGCTCTATTTGCTGTCCAGCCTGTTGCTCA
Organism: Pinus taeda; assembly: GCA_000404065.3. Lineage (NCBI taxonomy): Eukaryota > Viridiplantae > Streptophyta > Pinopsida > Pinales > Pinaceae > Pinus > Pinus taeda. The sequence continues at coordinate 117,703 of APFE030471040.1, forward strand.
GTTTGTCCCTTTACCAGCTCATCCTCTGCACCTATTATGCCTTTGCCTTTGTCCATTGCTGATACTGATGTAGTAGGTGCCTGTGGTGCAGTCCTTGTTACTGAGGTCCCTTGTCCCACTGAGTAAGGCAGTCTGAAGGGTACCTGCTGCACATAATCTAGGTCAATTGTTTTTTCAAGCTCCCTGACATTTTTAAGCATTCTTTCTTCATCAGTCAGACCCTCAACTAGAGTATCCGGTTGCCATTCTTGCAAGTTGGCATATTTTTCTATGTGAGGGTATTGGCAATGTTTAATGGCTAGGAGCCTATACTTATTTCTCCTAGCAGAGATGACTCCTTGAGGGTCATAAGGGACCCAGCGAAAGCTATAGGACAGCTTATAATTTTCCTTAAGGATCAAGTCTGCAGCTTCCCATCCTTCCTTCCTATTCATGATGAAAGGGCCCATTTCATTTTTGAAGTTAAGGTGAGCCTTTTTCTTGGAGCCGTGGAAGTGGGTAAGGTCTGATTGAATCAGTTGCCTGTAATACTCCAAGGAAAACAATCTCATTGGTACGTATTTGGGGAGCCTGTATGGACAGAGCTCACATCCATAGACCCTGAATACTATATGATGTTCATAT
>APFE030471057.1:0-22696 GCA_000404065.3 Pinus taeda
CTGCAAACGACTCAAACAAATAAAAAATCCATACAATATTAAAATTTTACTGAAACATTATATTCATGTACATCAATGTAAATCCAAACCATTGGACATCAAATATGCAAAAGTTTCCTGATTTATATTGCATATAAGGAAGCAAATTGGCAGAACTTCATCGAGATACATAACATTAAAGTTCTGAGACAATACATAAACATTGAGGCTTTACATGGCCTCTAGAGTCTGAAAACCATTAAACTATAATCTAATGAGTAAATGTTGAAATCGTTGAGATAACACTTGATCGAAGTAGTTTTATAGCATTTAATATAAAGTACACCTCACTATACTGAAAACATGTTCAATTTAGCAGGATCAAAGTTATCGAACTCGGGCTCAGATGGATTTTGGTTTCCCCAAAAATTACAACTTGGATAAGACTTGGCCATTGACTCTGCAAATGACTCAAACAAATAAAAAATCCATACAATATTAAAATTTTACTGAAACATTATATTCATGTACATCAATGTAAATCCAAACCATTGGACATCAAATATGCAAAAGTTTCCTGATTTATATTGCATATAAGGAAGCAAATTGGCAGAACTTCATCGAGATACATAACATTAAAGTTTTGAGACAATACATAAACATTGAGGCTTTACATGGCCTCTAGAGTCTGAAAACCATTAAACTATAATCTAATGAGTAAATGTTGAAATCGTTGAGATAACACTTGATCGAAGTAGTTTTAGAGCATTTAATATAAAGTACACCTCACTATACTGACTTGGCCAACTCTAGGAATCTGAAGTTCGCTTTCTCTTGCTGAATAGTCTCAACACCTAGTGCCATTTGATATTTTATATCAGTTGTCACAATTGGGCAACCTATAACATTCCCAAAAATATGCCCCTAGTGGCATTTCAGGCTGTGCATTCCCCCCAGATATAATCATCCCACAATAGCTGCAACAAATTTTCCCTGTGGATATAGGCCATGCAACGATTCCATGCAGGAATCCTGCAATCTTGTAGCAAATGGGTAGACAGCAAATTTAGATTAATTCAAGGTCACAATCATCCCGAACACAACTCCAATCTGCTTGAACAACCCCTGAATGTTACAGTTCCAAATGCTCACAAAGAGGAGTGTGTGAGGTAAAAAGGGTAAGGGGTGTGTTTATAAGGAGGGCATTTGGGTTTAAAGGGGTTAGGTTTATTTTTAGGGGAAATTTCTTTTATTTTCTTTTTTCGGGTGACTGGACCCATTGATAGGAAACCTAGTAAACTCTAGTGGACTCAGTTGAGACATCTCTGACTCCGGCAAATGGATTCGGTAGAAAATTAAAGGGTACAAAAGATGCAGAGAGAGAAAAAAGAAATACAATGATATTGTTGAGATTGTTGCGATGTTACATCTTTCACACCAATAAGTCACCATAGCTACTAGGTAGTACATTAACAACACCCCTACTTACCACCTAAACACTAACATTAATACTTAACTTTACATTGCATTCGTCACTAGTCAGTCGTACATTTTGTGTTGCAGAAACAATAACAACCTTTATTATGTTCTCGATATGTGTGTTCTCCTTAGTGTACTCAAACTTATCAATACAGACCTCAAATAAAGTAGAGGAAAGGGGGTATCCCTGGTTATCCCGAATCATACATTTAATGAAGTTAGAAAATCTGCAAGCTCTATAAAACCAACCTAAAAGAGTCTCATAAAGACTCTTATAATTACAAACAGAGGCAATCTCTGAAACAAAGAGTGTCTCAGCATAGAATCAAAGGCCTTCTAAAAGTCCACAAAGCAACAGAAGATTTTAAGGATCATTGTTTAGCCTCTTATATAATAATCTGAAGTGTAGGGATGCAATCAACATTCTATTAATCTTTTCTAAAACCTATGAGGCCTTTGACATTTTACTTCTCTCCAAATGCTCCAGAAGCCACATGTTCAACACTGTAGAATAAAGCTTGGGAAAGGCATGCCCGATCATAATAGTCCAATGATTGTTTGGTTTAGAATTGTGACCTGAGTTTAAAAGAGGGAATAATATGTTGTAACCGTGAAAGAGGAAGCCATAAGCAAACCATATAATAGAAAATGCCAACAATTTGAAGCATAAGAGAGTTAGTGCCACATTTGAGAAATTCAACTTGAAATCCTTCTGCATTAGTAACTTTGCTAGTGTTCAAAATCGAATAGAATTTTTACTCTCTTGATGTAAACAAGTGAGATGATATAGGCAAGGAAGCAAGAATTGAGGGCTGTATCGACATGTCACGGAGGTTGGAGGCATAAGAACCCAATATTGGTAATCAATATATGGGGAGGAAGGGAATTTCTTAGGGAAAAGAGTATGCTGAAAGCAAGTCTTGGTTCTTGCACTAAAGGAGATAACAGTGCTCTCTACATTGCAATTGAGATAGACGATAGCTCATGGGAAAGAGTAGAATGGAGACACTGTTGGCATTATGTTTCTGGTATGGTTATATGTTACACATGTTGTACTTGATGGCAACACCCATGACATGGCTCTCAATATGATGAGAATTAAGAAGTACGCAAGAGAAAAGTTCACGGAATTTTATGCAGAGAAAAGTTTATTTCATGTGGAGAAAAGTTCACGGAATTTTATGCAGAGAAAAGTTTATTTCATGTGGGAAAACTTACCTTTGGTCCATGGTATTTAGTCCTTGGAATTTGAACCTATGGTTTTTGGACCATGGCATCTCGACAGACGTGTTGATCCCTAGTATTGAGTTGATGGTATTGGTTTGTTATGGTTTTGGCCCGTGGTATTGGTCCATGATTTGAGGAAGAGCTTGCCTATATAAAGCAAAGGAGATCATTTGGCTTGTGTATTCTTTTGGGTTGAATATCTTAAGATCTGAAATATTGGGTTATTGTTTCAAAAGCTCGATCTATATGAAGGTGAAGTGGAAAGCGAATCTGTGAAGGGTGATCTCTCGAGCGCTGCAGCTGCGGAAGTGCAGAGGCGCCACAGGAGACGCCGAAGGAGGCGCCGCAGGAGACGCCACAGGAGGTGCCGCAAGAGACACTACAGGAGGCGCCGCAGGAGACGCCACAGGAGGCACCGCATGAGACGCCACAGAAGGCACCGCAGGAGACGCCACAGGAGGCGCCGCAGGAGATGCCATAGGAGGCACCGCAGGAGACGCCACAAGAGGCGCTACAGGAGATGCCGCAGAAGGCGCCACAGGAGACGCCACAGAAGGCGCCGCAGGAGACGCCACAGAAGGCACCATAGGAGACGCCATAGAAGGCACCGCAGGAGATGCCACAGGAAGCACCACAGAAGACGCCACAGGAGGCGCCGCAGGAGGTGCCACAGGAGGTGCCGCAGGAGAAGCCATAGAAGGCACCATAGGAAACGCGCAGAAGGCGCCACAGGAGATGCCACAGAAGGTGCCACAGGAGACGCCGCAGGAGACGTCATAGAAGGTGCCGCAGGAGATGCTACAGGAGGCGCCATAGGAGATGCCATAGGAGGTGCCGCAAGAGACGCCACAGGAGGCACCGCAGGAGACGCCGTAGGAGGCGCCGCAGGAGACGCCGCAGGAGGCGCCATAGGAGACGCCACAGAAGGTGTTCTGGGTTTAGTTTTCTGTTATTGTGGATCTGGTTATCTGGGTGACTTACTGGTACTTGATGATCATTTGATATTTATGGATCCAGTTTGAAAATTTATGAAAAGTGGTCCTTGAAAGAAAAGAAGTAGGGGTTGTAGCTCCCTTCCAGGAGAGATTGGAAAATGAGAGAGAGTTGTAGCTCTCTGCAGGTTGCGGCCTGCGTACTGGTAAAGGACTGCACTAGTACAAGTCCATTGTGAAAGGAGTTTCTAATTTGAAAGAAGATAGAGACATATTGCAGAAGGTGGTTTTCACCCACATTGGGTTTCCACCTTATATCTGGTGTTCTTTGATGTGACTGTCTGTTTTTCTTGTTCATGCTCATTGTTTTATGGTACTGATATGCAAAAATAATTCAAAGTATAAATAAGGAAGAATTGTTAAAAGGACTAGATAATACTGATTCACCCCCCCTCTCAGTATTATTTTCAACATCTAGGACTACGTCTTCAGTCCAGCTTCAGTGGTGGCCTTTTTTTATTGTGTCTTATAGAAGAGAAATTACAATACAAGAACTCAATGTGAGTTCTCCTAATGAAGATTTTCCTATTTAGGGTGGTTCTTATATTTCCCAAGCCACTCAGAGTTCATAGACTCTTTTTCTTCCTACCAGCTTTGTGACCCTTGGTCTACAGTGGAAAGAGCCAAATGTGATACTCAGTCCGGACAAATTCCTCTACGGGAAGGCTTGAATCTTCAAGCTCTCTAGCGCTCGACGCTGCCTGTGGTTAACTCGGCCCTCTATCTCCTCTGCCTGGATTTACTGTTTTCTATGTTCAGTCCTCCTCTCAAGGTTCACTGTTCACTATCTCTCTTGGTCGCTTAGACTCCTCTCAATTCTTCTCTTCTTTTTTTCGACTGTCTTTGTTCATGGCTTCAGCCATTCTATCCCTATGCCTATTCGGTTCCTCTCCCACCTGCGTTGATTCACCTTCTGCAGCTACACTTGGAGTTCCCTATTTGGCATCAGCATGAATGCTCGAGAAGTGGCCACGTGTCTCAATCTAACTAGTGCTTGCATGCTTCATCAATTCATTTCTTTCGTTACGTCGTGTATGCATTCTTTCTCCACTGTGGTGGTCAAAAGGACTCCAAATCCCTTTAGAACGTGGCGTAATCCCCTATTGATTCCGCTTCTTCCATCGAGCGCAATCTCAGCCATCTGATTCAGGCTCCTCCAGATCCAACATCATATGCACCTTGAGCGCGGTTGACTTGCTCAAATATTAGCACATGGTCACAGTCGTTTTTCTCTCACCTCTGCTGCTACGCATCGATCGCGGAGTGGGATCGCTCCACTCTCCTCCAAAACCTCTTAGCGTTCAAGGGTGCCTCGATCGATACCATTAGTTTTCCAAAGCGTGGGTCCCACCTTTGTCCTTTACCACTTTTTATTTCTCTGCCCACAATTGTCCAGCCCCCAACGTGACCGAGTGCTTAAGGCTTTTCCATTTTAGCCTTATTTTCCCAACGAAGTGCTAATCACGCATCAAAATCACCTCCTTTTCCTGATACGGGGCTCCGAGGGGCTGCTTTGGCTCCTGCGTAGTCTCCATGGGCCTTGGTTAGTGTACTTTGACTGGTTCAAGGCATTTTTTGATCGTTGTTTTGGAATATTCAAGGATATGTTCAACTCGATACAGTCAAGGTTCTTGACAGTCTTTTGTCGATCCAATTTGGATCAAGGCCTTCTCACTGAAAAAGCTTTTGGACCACCAAAAGTTGGCTTTCTTCAAGCATCGACTAAGTGAGGAAACTATTGTCTCACTTGTCTAATCTCGATCCACTGCGCACTAGTCGGCTTTGAACCCTTAAGCCCAATCCTAAGGTATTCCACTTGTCCACTACCCGTTGTCTTTACCTTTCTGTCGAGCACTATATCTTCCTGCAACTCATTAAGGTATTCAGGTAGCAAGTCGTGAACATAAGGTAATTGAATCTACTCTTCAGGGTCCTTAATCATTGAAGGTTCAAATAACCTCAAACAGTCTGCATTTACGACTGAGTAGATGTCCATGTAAGCTCGTAGCTCATGGCGGAAGGCATTTTCACCAATTTTCTCAAGTATCCTGAAGGGTCCATATTTGATAGGTTTTAGATTTTTACCTTCACCTTAAATCCTGTCCTTGCTAATATATAGCTAGACTTGGTCTCCAACACGAAAACTATGCTCCATCCGATGCTTATCATGCCTAGCCTTGTACTTGGTCTAGCTCTTTTCCATCTCTTCCTGTACTGCCTGGTGGATCTCCTGGATCTATTCAATGAACCTAGTCACTTTGTCCATATCATTTTGTCTATCAACCATGGTATCTTTATCAAAGCCAAAATACAAAGGCGACCTTGGTATGAAACCAAAATAGGTCTCAAAAGGAGATCTCTCTGTAGAAGAGTGTTTGGCTCTATCGCAAGCATGTTGCACATAACACAAGTGTTCATCCCAAAGCTTAAGGTGTTTGCTGCAATATCCTCTTAGTAAATGGATCGTTGTCCTGTTAACTACTTCTGTCTGGCCATCTGTTTGTGGATGAAAAGCTGTGCTTTTCTTTAACTTAGTGTCCATTAGTTCCCATAGACTTGACAGAAACTTCCCCACAAATCGGGTGTCTCGATCAGATACAATAGAAGTGGGCAATCCAAAATGAACCCATACATGTTCAAAGAATAATTTTGCAGTTTGTTCAGCTGTAATCTATTTACTATAGGGTATCAAAATACACATTTTGCTAAACCTATCCACAAAAGCATACAAATAATCATGACCTTTCCTAGATTTAGGTAGTCCTCCAACAAAATCCATGGAAATGCTTTCCCAAGGGTGAGAAGGAACTGGTAATGGAGTGTATAAGCCTAGTTTTCTGTTACTAGGCTTGCTCTTAGCACACATAGCACATCCCTTTACATATCTAGAAACTGTCTCACTCATTCTTGGCTAATAGCAGAACCTTTTCAGCTGTGCAACTGTTTTACTTACCCCAAAGTGACTTGATATTGGAGAAGCGTGTGGTTCCCTAATTATCTTTACTCTCTTAGTTTGTGGAATGTAGAGTTTTCCACAATGATATAAGAGTTGGTCCTTCACTTGATAGTCCAATTCTTCTACTCTTTTGCCTTGACTCAAAGTTGCATATACATCTTTAAAGTCCATATCGTGAGCATACTGTTCTATGTAGCTTTCATGCAGCACAAAATTATGCTTAAGTAGGGTAGATGCATTTATAAAGGGTCTAGATAACATGTCTACAACCTTGTTATTTATGCCCTATTTATATCTAATGACTAAATGAAACTATTGTAGAAAACCCATCCATCTATAATGTCTTGATTATTGCAACTTAGTTTGGGAGTGTAGGTATTGAAGTGGTTAATGATCAGTATCTATCACTATTTCCTTGCCCATTAAGTAATGTTTCCACTTTTTCACACTCTGAACTAATGCATACAATTCTTTATCATAGGTAGGATGGTTAACTACTGCAGGATTAAAAGTCTCAGAATGATAACATATGGGTTTACCGTGCTATGTCAACACTGCTCCCATGGCATAGTCACTAGCATTAGTTTGGATCTCAAGTGGTCTTTGTAGATCTAGCAGTGCTAGTACAGGTGTTGTACTAATCTTTTCTGTCAAGGTGTCGAAGGCTTTCTGTTGTTTTCCTCCCCACTGAAACACCTTGTTCAATCCTGTCAAAGCATGTAAGGGAGCTGCAATTGAGGAGAAAATTGAAATGAACTTCCTCCAATATTGTGCTACTCCTAAGAAGCTTCTCACTTCCGTAGTAGACTGGGTTTTAGGTCAGTTCACAATGTCTGCCACTTTAGAGGGATCTATTTTCAATTCACCTCCCCCTACTATATGACCCAAATAATTTAGAAAGGTTTTTCCAAATTCACATTTGGAGAGTTTATAATAAATTTTTTCTCTTCTCAAAACATCTAATGTCTGCTTAACATGCTTTTAATGTTCATCCCACATTTTACTAAAACTCATAATGTCATCCAGATACACAATAACAAAATTATTAAGAAAAGGTCTGAGTACATCATTCACTAATCTCATGAAAGTAGCAGGAGAATTAGTTAGGCCAAAAGCTATAACCAACCATTCATACATTCCCTACTTTGTTTTGAAAGCAGTCTTCCATGCATCTTGTTCTGCAAGTCTGACCTGATGGTATCCACTGTGCAAATCCAGCTTGGTGATGTAAACAACTTCCTTCAATTGATTTAAAAGATAATCTATGTGAGGAATGGGATAACCATTCTTGATTGTTATTTTATTCAATGCTCAGTAGTCAATGCACATTCTCCACAAGCCATATTTCTTTCTCACCACGACAATGGGTGACCCACATGGTGATGTGCTAGGCCTGATGAACCCTTTCTTGAGCAACTCATGCACCTGCTTCTTGATTTCAACATTCTCTAAAGTAGACGACCTGTGCATCCCAATGTTAGGCAAAGGAACATCTTGCTGCAAAATAATATCATGTACTATTCCCTTTTTGGGTGGCAGACCTTTAGGTTCATGAAATAAGACATCATACTCTGAAACAATATTTTCTATGTCAGCCTGTTGATCAACATTACAGCCCCCAAATACATTGGTTTTATCATAGTTCTTTTCCTTTAAAACCGTTAGTAACAACTGTTTGCATGAATTTATCATTCTTTTCATCTGACCTGAGTTTATGACAGTATAATTACTCTTGATCTTATGAGCCCTTACAAAGTATTCGATTCCATCTTTAACAAGTAGATACATGTTCTCAACTTTATAGAAAATAGCTTTTCTATCATACAAGTAAGTACTTCCTAAAACAATTCCACATATATCCAAAGGAAGTACATCTAACTCAACCTCATCTACAAATGTTGACCGGAAAGAAAACTTGAGTTTGCACTGTCTAGTCACTTGTAGTTGTGCTTTATCATTCAACCATCCTAATGGGTATGGCTTCTTATGAGGTGTAGTTGCTAATCCCATTTTCTTTACAATTGCTTCAGAAATCAGATTTACTTGTGATCCACTATCAAACAAAGTATCAATATTTTTATTTTTGGAAATAACTCGAATATGGAAAAGCTCATGCCTTTTTCTCTCATGTTGTTCATCAATAACAGATTGAGCAGAATTACTAGTAGATGCTTTAGAACTCTTACCTTTTATACCTGTTGCTGCAATGATTGTTTCATCCCTTAAGTCTGACCCCAAATCTTTCTGAATAGCTGCAACAACCTTCTTCTTCTTGCCCTCAGACTTCTTAGGTCTCAGCTCTGGATGCAGAATCCAACAGTGCTGATCATCATGCCCCTCCTTTTTACAGTGAGTCCATGAAGCTTTTCCTTTTTGTGCAGTGTCAGCCTTCCTTTCTTTCCACTTCTGCTTCCTTTTCTCCTTCCTCTTGCTTACAGTGGGTTGGGATGGTCCCCCAACTTCTGGATTTCCATTATTTCCTCTAGCTTCTGGATGGGTAGCTTGTACAAATACCTCATCTATACTAGTGGGATTAAACATGAGGATGGTATGCCTCATGTAGCTATTTAGACCACCAATGTACTTCAAAAGAGTCTCTGGTGAGTCTAATGAGATACCCAACACCAATTCTCTCTTTCTGAACTCTTGAGTATACCCTTGTACACTTTTCCCTTTCAACTACCAAAGAGTTTGCCAACTCATTATGAATTGTTGCATGTAGGCCAATGGATAGAACTGCTTTTTGATTGCAGCAACAAAATCACTCCAGACAGAGATGGTCTTACCGTGTCTTTTCATATCAGCTTGGGTTCTTCCTTCCCACCAAACCGAGACAGTGCCTCCTAGGCATAGGCTTGCCAGTTGAACCTTACTCTTGTCCGAGTCTATGTTTTGTACTCTGTAATACACATCAATTTATCTAATCCAGTTGTCTAAATTTTTAGTATTTAGTTCTCCATCATAGATAGGAAAATCAAATTTTACATCTAGCTTAATCAAAGATGCTTTCTTATTATGCACAAGGCTATTAGGGGGTTTGAGAAAGCTTTCCTCTTTCCCCTTTGCTTTGGAGCGGTCATGGGAATGAGACTCATCTTTTTCTTTATCTTGTTGAGAACTTGATGAATCTTCATCCCTATGCTTTCTAAAGTCCCTATACATTTCTTCTACCATAGACTTTATAGCTAGGAAACTTTTTATGAATTAAGGGTCTGGTCTTATAGAACCTTCCTCTAACATTGTCTTCTGAGAATAGACTCTCCCAATTTCAGGATTAGTTTCCACCAATTCCCCTTCTCCTAATTTGAGCTTTCATCTAGTGATAAATCACAACTAATCCAACACAAGCTTGTCTAAGCTTACAGCCTAGAGCTATGATACCACTTGATCTGATAATCACCCTATGAGTGGCCTCAATTGAATATTTATTAAACAAAAGGTATTATAGACTCATGTGCTGGTGTGTGTTGTGTGTTATTTAGGCAACGGATCAATTAGATTGCCAATACACAAACATTTAAATGGAAAGACAGAAGAGAAATACAGTAAGCATCACAAAGACACAAACAATTTTAATAAGGAGTTCACCCTATTCTCCAAGGCTACGTCTCTGGCCCAGCATCAGTGGTGGGCTTGTTTTATTGTGTCTCATAGTAGATAAATTACAATACAGGGACTCAATGTGAGTTCTCCTGAAGCAGATTTTGCTAGGTAGGGTGGTTCCTAGATTTCCCAAGCCACTCAAAGTTCACAGACTCTTTTGCTTCCTACCAACTCCGTGACCCTTGGTCTACAGTGGCAAGAGCCAAATATGATGCTCTGTCTAGACATATTCCTCTATGGGAAGGCTTGAATCTTCAAGCAATCTGGCGCTCGACGCTGCTTATGGTCAGCTCATCCCTCTGTCTCCTCTACTTGGCTTTACTGTTCTCTATGTTCAATCCTCCTCTCAGGGTTCACTATTCATTGTCTCTCTTGGTCGCTTGGACTCCTCTTAATTCTTATCTTTTTTTTATCATCTGTCTTTGTTCATGGCTTTAGCCATTCGATCTCTACACCTGTTTGGCTCCTCTCCCACCTGCATCAATTCACCTTCTGTAGTTGTGCTTGGAGTTCCCTGTTTGGCATCAGCATGAACGCTCGAGAGGTGGCCACATGTCTCCATCTAACTAGTGCCAACATGCTTCGTAGGTTTTTTTCTACCGTTACATCGTGTATGCATTCTTTCTCCACTGTGCAGGATAAAAAAACTCCAAATCCCTTTATAATGCGGCTTAATCCCTTGTTGATTCTGCTTCCTCCATTGGGCGCAATCTCAGCTGTTTGATTTGGGCTCCTCTAGATCCAACGTCATACGCATGTCGAGTGCAGTTGACTTGCTCGACCGATAGCACGTGATCACGACGGTTTTTCTCTCACCTCCGCTCCCACGTGTCGATCGCTAAGTGGGATTGCTCCGCTCTCCTCCAAAACCTCTTACCATTCAAGGGCGCCCTGATCGATACCTTCGGTTTTCCAGAGCGCGGGTCTCACCTTTGTTCTTTAGCACTTTTTGTTTCTCTGCTTGTAGTTCTCCGGCACCAAATGTGATTGAGTGCTTAAGGCATTTCCATCTTAGCCTTGTTTTCCCAGAGATGCGTGATTATTGCTAAACACTAATCGCGCATCAAAATTACCCCCTTTTCCCAATCTGGGGCTCCCAACGGCTTCTTTGACCTCTTGGGCAGTCTCCATGGGCCTCGGTCAGCGCACTTTGACCGAGGTCCTCATCATTCCATGTTGGCGGCCATTGCCACTGGTTCAAGGCATTTTTTATTGTTGTTTTGGAAATTTCAAGGATTTGTTCAACTCGATATAGTCAAGTTTCTTGACAGTCTTTTGTGGATCTGATTCAGATCACTTAATGATGCAAATAGGCATGTGAAAGTCAGGGAAAGGAAAATGCAAATGGGTATTGGTGGTGGAAAATGTGTAGTCCCCCCCCGCCCCAAAACCATATTACTCTATCATAAATTAAATCCTTTGCTTTGTAATGAGGTAAACTACTTTTGAACCAATATATAGTTATAAGAAATAGTAAAGGAAAACGAGCACTCTCAATTTCATACCACTCATTCATTTTGTTTGAGCATATGTATCTAGCTTTATATCTCTAATATAGGTTGCTTAATGTAACTAGAGTATTTAAATGACCTATAAAATAAACAGTTGCACATCAAGCCAGCCCACTATTGATAGAGAGTCATCGTTGTATACCCATCATTTCATATCAATAACTATCAAGTAAAATGGAAGAAACATTACTTGTGATGTGTGCGCGTATATATATATTAATAATATATATATATATATATATATAATATATATATATATATATATAATTATATATATATGTATAGTAATATATATATATATACTATATTATATATATTCTATCTACATATATATATCTATAACATTACATATATCATATATACAATACATATACATATACATATACATATCAATATACATAATACATATACATATACATATACATACATATACATATACATAACATATACATATACACATATTATAATATATATATATATATATATATACATATTTATATTTATATTCATTATAATCACAGTATGGTTTAGCGCTATCAATTTAGCTATCCATGTTTTAAGAGATGGAACATCACCAACAATATGATCATATTAAAAGGCCTATACCTACTAGACAACCACTAAAATTCATGCAATTTAATGAACCCATACCAAGCTTGGGAATTTATAAAAACATAGACTTCATAGTTTAATATAAAGTTAATTAAAGTTATCTATTTTGTTAATATGGTTAGCAATTAAATAAGGGACTTCCATTCTCCACCCAAATATAGGCCAACTACACTAAAACTTTCTTGTAGTTGACCAGTGGGGAGCTCGATTCAAAATTTGAAGGGTTTCTTGCATAACGGGTATTCATATTAAAGTTTGATGGTCACTCTATTCATGGAGTCCACTATCCAGGTGGTTTCTCAACTTCCCTTTGGTTGTGAGCAACATAATAACTCACTTATTCCCCTGGGGTCCATGTTGGATATTGCGTAGTCTAGGTGGTTGAATCCACAATATTCATGTTCTATCGTATTTATTTAAATAGAAATAACCAGAAGGGTTCATAATCCACTGTCAAAGTGGTTAAGAGATCTATATTACGCACCACAGTGACACAAATAAACCTATCTAGGTGGTTAGTAGCTACAAAACAATCACCATTATGATTCAATCATCCATTCAGTGTCCCACTAGCCACACACATTTAGAAAAATTAGTTGCATGGCCTCAAACACAGTTCTTGGGCATGATCGACATAGTTCATATATGTAATTTATCAGTCTAAGAATTGAAATCCACTATGTGATCTACCAATTACACTCTAGTTGTAATCACCACAGTGATCCTCACATTGACGAAACCAGTATAAACAAATAGTCTATTGGCCTCAACCAATTCTCTTGTATTGAAAATGTTGTATTTTCTCCTTATGCTCCATTGTCATTTTCACATCAATGTTTCTACAGCTAGGGGGAACTAATATTCTATGATACTATTGTTCTCTCGACTTTCTTTCATATTCTCTTCCTCTTCTACTTCTTCTACCTTTCCACTCACTCCCTTGTTTATTCCAAAGGCGCCTAGTTCCTTGGCCATAATACCTAAGGGGGGAATATAGATGGTCACAATCCTCTACCCATACAACCAATCCCATCTCTTCAATTTCTACCAACATTGCTGGTTTAGTGTTAAGCAAGGTGCTAGGAATTTAATGTATTGGGTATTGATACAAACTATCAAATCCAATGGTATTTTTCTATCATGACATGCATCTTCCCTACCCTCGTATCATGAATCCACATGTCCCTTCATTTAGGCATGTCCTTAAATTTACCATCACTCTTCAAGTTTTCATAAAGTTTTAGTATCTAAGATTATCCAAGGTACACCAACTATCAAATTGTGTTTTAGCTTGAATGTTAATATGACCGATAGATGTTATATTCATTACAAATTCATCAAGGTTAGAAATAGAGTTTCAGGCATCTACCCAGATATGGATATGATGAGAATAGTAATCAAAGGGCATTTGGCATCTAGGGATTATGAATATCACATTTTCTCTAGAGATTTAGATCTTAGTATTTATTGACAAGTTCTTTAAATAAATAAGTTTTTGGAAATTTGGGATGTCGACATTATTTTCCAAACAGAACAAAACCCATAATTTTATTCAACTTTTGAAAAAGGGAACTAAATTATTTTTTATAAATGGTAATAGCATTCAATAAAGCCATATTCATAGCTTATGTGCATAAGAAGAAACTAAAAAAATAACAAAAACATGAGAATTCAATTTTGATAGTAATCACTTAACTTATCTCTCTTTCCTTTAGTTTTTCTAGATGCTTTGCCATCCCCCTAAGTATGGGTTGATTGAAACCATTGCCAAATCGCTCATGGTTATCTTTGTTGGTAGTTCTTTGAACGAATATGGATTTTTTGAAATATGAATTGTCATTATGCCCACCATACAATCCTCATTGTGTGCCAATGTTTTCTTCTATTTTAGTTGATGAATCACTTATGGTTTTGTACCATTTTGCTTGTGGGTTGCATCTCCATTCTAGATTGGAGCATCCTCCCTTTCCCTACTTGGAAGGTTCTCTATAATTTCCTATTCCTCCTCCATGAGGTGGGGATCAAAAGGTTTCCATCCTTTCATTCTATGGGCCTATCCATTTTTCTTTTGTGAGTTACTATTTTCCTGAAGGTATGTGTTTTACAAGCGTCCTCTTTGGTAACCTGATCAACATCTGAATTTCATATTTTCATAATCCACAATTTGTGCTGGCTATATTTTTTTATATTTCAACCGAATCCAATTAGGTTTGGACCTCTACTTAGATATATTTCTACATATATTCTAGTGAAGGTAAATGACCCTTTCTCCATTCCCTTGAGGTCCATTTTTCCGAATGATCTCACAGTGTTCCAATTTTACTCAAGAAACTTTTGGCACCAGAAAGGAAGGGGAATATTTTGTAGCCTCACCAATACTCACGTTGTTGATACAACCATTTTTGTGGAAACAATATATGTAGAAAAGCCCTACATTTTCCTAAAGCCAGTGGGTATTGAAAAGCCCTACATTTTCCTAAAATCAATGCCCTTGTTTCAATGTTATCTGCACATTTTCCTAGCTATGAAACTAAACAATGAAGAAACATTATGGGAAAAGGTATATGTTGCATTTTTTGGTCTAGTTTGTAAAAATACATTGATGCAAAGCATTAGATGAGGAAAAAAATCTATTGAATTTGCAAATCACTACCTTGGATTGAAGAACACATAATGGATGATTTACTTTTGTTAGATATACCTTTATTGTTTTCCTATAATGTTAGGTTCAATATTATATTGTAGCATATCTAATTATTAGATACTTTCCCTCGAAATGCATCCTCATAGGAAACAATTCTTATTAGGTTCCTAGCTCTCGAAGTACCACTTCATAGTCTTATATTCAAGTTGATGGTGGAATCTCTTAAGGCATTCTAAACTTGTAGCTAAAAATGATCCTCTTGGTACTTTCTTTCATAAAAGAGATGTTGTATATGTATAGGATATCCTAGCTAATTTTCTATTTGTTCCTTGAGATTCACTACATAATCCATACCTGAAACCATGAAATGGGAGAACTTCACATTAAGTGTTCTAATGAAAATTTTGAAGTCCTACCCTTATTTCCATTCATTAGACCCATCCCCCAACCCATATTGGTTAGTAAAAATGGTTTTTTCTTATATATCTGTGTCATTTGAATAGCTAAATAGGTTGTGTAAAACTAGATTGAGATTTATGGCCCAATATCACTGAAGAAATGAACCAATCCTACCCATATCTAAATTGAATTTAGACATTGACTCCAGAAACATGTTTTCCCATTAAGGAGATGTGGTTCGGCAGATTTTTGTGACAAAGTGTCACCCCTTGTACGAAAAAACAATGTTGTTGGTTACATATGTGGCCATGCTATTTCTTGATATGACAATGATATGAACATGAGGGAGCATTTTGACAATTTATGATTGCAATTTATTTTATTTATTTGCAAAAGTACATTACATTGGAAGCAAATATACACAAATTCTATGCCTTCCACTATCGATGATAGTTTTTTCCCTCACCACTATCGACAACAAAATCTCTCCTTGCAACTATTCAGGAGAACCCATGCCCTTCCCAATGCACCTTATAGCTCCTCCAGAGTCTCTCTACCTCTAGAAATTTCCATCAACATTGGATCCATCATTTGCGGCCTCATAATGTTCTCTACCAAATTATTTATACTATTGTTTATATATCTTTAAAGTCTAGTTATATTAACACATTTATCATCCAATAATCTTGTAATTTACATACAATAATTTATATATGAAACCAAATAAAAGAAAAATATTATAAATAATATGTTTAACATTATTAAGAAAATATACATGCATTTAATAACTCCTCATGCATGTACTTCACACTTACTATTTATTTTAAATTTACATTAAATTTTTCAACATGGAATCCTAATATAATATCTTAAATTAAAATGTTATTTTATTTAAATTTTAAATGTTTCTAAGATATCTAACATCCATGTGTTACATTTGAATGTCAATAGAATGCATAAGATAACAACTAAGATGAACTCCAAGATTTTAATGTTTGGTACATTTAGCTTTCAGTTAGACCTAGATATGATATGATTTGAGTGAGATCTAAAATATTAAAATATAAATTCAAATTGTCTTTTATGAATGAAATTTAGGAGTTTATGTGGTATTTAGTTTTGTTAAAAAAGAAAGGCTTATGATTATATATGATATAAATTTTGAAATATTTTAAAATATATATTTGAAATGATGGAACTTTGACCTTTATCAATTACTTTTACATTTAATTTATTGCACCTACAAATCTAAACATTTGAGACATTTACTTACATTATAACATTTGAGACATTTACTTACATTTTCATAAAACAATTATAGATAAATAATCAATCCTAGTGAATAACAAACTTAAATTTTTGAATTTATAATATATTTGAAACGACATGGATGTAAATTGAAAAAAAATAGATTAATAATCAATCCTAGTGAATAAAGAACTTAAATTTTTGAATTTGAAATATTTTTGAAACGACATGGATGTAAATTGCAAAAAATAGATTACCTAAAGTAAAGAAAAATAAACAAAACCTTTATTAAGTGATTAAATTGCAATACAAGGTAAAAACCATTCGTCATAATGATATGAAGCATTTGAGTTTTATTTTAATTATTTAAAATAGTTTGACATATATAACAAACTTAAATTTTTGAATTTATAATATATTTGAAACGACATGGATGTAAATTGCAAAAAAATAGATTAATAATCAATCCTAGTGAATAAAGAACTTAAATTTTTGAATTTAAAATATTTTTGAAACGTCATGGATGTAAATTGCAAAAAATAGATTACCTAAACTAAAGAAAATTAAACAAAACCTTTATTAAGTGATTAAATTGCAATACAAGGTAAAAACCATTCCTCATAATGATATGAAGCATTTGAGTTTTATTTTAATTATCTAAAATAGTTTGACATATATAATTAGATTGATAATGTCTTTCTAAAACTATTAACCATAGTAATATTATTGAAAACTTTGGTTAAAAAATAAAACTAGACAATCCATTCCATATACAGATATGGAGTGCACTAAGAAATTTCTATGTCAAAATTAAAACTCGTATAATTAATAAAATTCAATAAATAAATAAATATAGACATAGTATAAAGATATATTTTATCCATTATAGATTTGATCGTTTTAACGATGAGATCAATTATAATTTCCCAATTTATGGAAGAGGATTATTGATAGAATTTTACATATAAATGAATAGGATTGTTCTTGGAATTGTACATATAAATAAATAGAATATTTAAATGGTTTATATGTAGTTTATATGATCTTTTTATTTTAAAATTTTATATTTTTTTGGATACGAAACTACTTTTATATTTGTTATTAGAAGGTTTGGAATTAGTTTAGTATTTTTGGAAGAAAATATTGACGCATTTGTTGTTACATGATTTGAGAGGCATCATTGCTTTACAATTCAATTAAAATTCAATATAAATCTATATTAACTATATATCTAGCAAGTTTTTAGAACAATAACATTTTCAAGATGCAAATAATTTTAAAAATAAAATTAAAAAAAAATTACTTTGTGAAATTCAATCCCCATATCCAAGAGATTTATATATATATATATATTATATATATATAATATTATTAATTTACAATTAAAATATGAAGTTTCATTATTTAATTTATATTTTGAATACATAATACATTTAATGACTCAAATTCTCATTGTGCACTCGATTAGCCTATCATTGTCAACACAATGACTTCAACGTCAAAAAATGCAAAGATGCATCAGTGGTGGATAGTGGCTATTCTTCTATGCTCCTCTGGCTATATTAATATATAAATCATTAAACACTCAGCCCAACAATAAAGAAAACCATTGTCAAGCCAATATATTGTTATAGAAAATAGTAAAGGAAAGTGATAACAACCTATTTGATACCACTCAATCAATCTGGTCAAGTATGCTAATATAGCTCTCTATCTCTATTGTAGGCTGACTTACGTTACCAAGCTATTATGACCCATATTATTGTAGTGTTTTCTTCTCAAAGATGTATGAAAAGAACCCACTTAAGATTATAGATGACAAACAATCTCAACAATGTAAATGGATGCTAAACATTGTGGATCTACGAAACCGATAGAGATGAAACATGCTAAAGTATGGATCTATGCCACAATCATAATTAAACAACAAAAATAAAGAGTAATAATGCCAATCATCCAATGGAAACCAAATATGTAAAGAATAATTTTATTATAACACCTGGGAAGGGAACAAATAGATGTTACCAGTCCCCCTCTATGGGATGGGTTCTTGGCTATCCTCAAATGTCTTGAACTTGTGTAAAATATCTCTCCTCTATAATGTGTAAACCCAATGAAAGTATGGTGTGCAACAATAAAAATAATCAGAGTTATAGGATTGAGTGCAACAATGAAAATAATCAAAAGTGAATAATGTATGGAAAACCCTTCTATTTATAACAAAATATTGGGTTATCATCGAATAATGAGCAATAATATAATATTATAGATCCCATTCTCAGAATAACCATCTAGAATATTTTATTATATTTGTTTATTGGGGAAGATGTATTTAAACTTTTATTTAGTAATAATAAATAAATAAATAATTTATTTATCATATCAAGGAATTAGTTAAGAAATAATAAACAAATAATGATTTATTTAAGTATTCCTAAGGGATTTAGTCAAATTTGACAAAGAATAATAATTAATTAGTTATTCTTAGAGAAAAATAAGATAACTAATGATTTATCTATTTATTTTTCATGATTGGGTAAAATACGAGAATGAATAATAATTGATCAATGATTTAATTAATTATTCATGGAATAAAATCAAATAAATAATGATTTATTAATTATTATTCATGGTTTAACTATAAATTACTTAACAAGGTAGTTTATTAAGTAATTTCTCATAGTGAAAGCAATTTTACTATGGTAAAATTGGCTTTATATATATATATATATATATATAATCACAATATGAAGAAACACTATCTAGTAATTTTTCTAATTCTTAACATGTGGAACAACACTTCTATGAGAATGCTAAAATCCTATACTAGTCAGATAGTCACTCACATTCACACATACTCATGAACCCATACCAAGAATGTGAAATTTTAAATCATTACATTTCATAGCTCAATATAAATTTGCATTAAACTTATTTGATTATCTTAATATGGCTAGCAACTATAGAAGGGAATTCCACTCTACACCCAACAATAGGCAATATACACAACATCTTTCTAGTAATTGACCACCCAAGAGTTGGATCCAAATTAAGAGGGGATTATTACATAAGGGATTTTTCACACCGGAGCCTGGCAAACACTTTAGTAATGGAGTCCACTATCAAGGTAGTTTCTCAACTACACTTTCGAAATGAGCAACAAGTGATTGAATTATTATCTTTGAGTCCATGTGGAATATTTCTTGTTCTAAGCGGTTGAATCCACTATATATGTGGTCTATCATCTTTTTTCAGAGCAAGCATGTTGGGTGATTTAATTGTGAGTTAAACCAATGTCATTAAATTGTCAACTCGGGGTTTGTGAACTAATGAGGTATAGATGTATTATATGTACTAGGTGATTATTTCTCACAATAGATTGATCTAACGTAAGAAACCTGAAACTAATTACAAAGAAAATAATGAAAGAAAATGAAAATAAGGTGCACATATTCTCTTTCAAGAATGTTCTCTCTTAATCAATTTCTCTCTCAAAGACTAGCTCTAAAAAAACTAACAATTATAATCTAAGCTATGAAAGGGAAAAGTAATTTAATCTAGTAGTCTATGAGATTACTAATGTGAGATTAATAATGTGCTAATCCAATCCAAACTTAAGTAAATTAAATCAATCTAAAAAAACCAACATTATTGAAATAAACGTAAAACACATTATCAAAACAACATAAAATAAACTAAACTAAACTTGCATAAATGAAACAACATAAATACTTACAACAAAGGAAAGAGGTATGCATGTCGTAGTTGATGGGGGTCCTCCACTCCTCAGCAAGAACACTGAATGATTATCAAATCTTGGATATCAAAGCAACAACATGTATTCCATAAAATGAAGTTGGAGAAAGTTCCAAATATATTACAATAATTAAACTCTCTTCCTCTATATCCTCACCTTATTAATTACATTAATCATTTACTCTCCATTATTATTTATTCTGTAATATATCATATCTTAGTTGGAACACCTACGAATTAAGGATGCATTCCTATTTATACAAATACTTAAGATAACTAATCAATAAATGTAGACACACATATCTCCTAGATCCACAATTATCTCATGTGACTACAACCAATTACCTAAAAATACGAGATACAAATCCTCTCACACATATTTAGGAGACACATATCAAAACATCTATGATTAGTCTCCTTTGAATGTGCTTAGTAGATGATCCAAATCATCTAAAAATATATCACAAAGCTTCATGAATTGAAATTAAAATTCAAATTTGTGGTCGGGTAGCCAAATAAGACTCTTCTAGAATAATTAAAATAAATGTCCTAGAAAATAATAATGATAAACAAATATGATCATGAAAATGATACTAATGTATGGTTATGGAGATAGAGAAAATGGTAAAGAGATAAGAAATATGGTAAAATGATAGAAATGAGCGAAAAAGAGGATGAAATTTTAGAAGCCCAACATTTGACCCCCAACAAAAGATGTTGCA
Organism: Pinus taeda; assembly: GCA_000404065.3. Classification (NCBI taxonomy): domain Eukaryota; kingdom Viridiplantae; phylum Streptophyta; class Pinopsida; order Pinales; family Pinaceae; genus Pinus; species Pinus taeda. The sequence goes on from APFE030471057.1 coordinate 21,129, forward strand.
TGTCCTCGTGGAACTTTGCATTGATTCCTATAATCATAACTTAACCTTCATGATTATTTTTGCTCCTATATGAACTTTGACTTTGTAGTGCTTCTCTTTTAATTTTTGCAAAATAAGATCATTTGATAAATTTATCTTCTTTACAAAGTGTAATTTGAAACACATTTAATTTCAACATATTTTTATGGTTGGTTATTTTATGACAACCAAAAATTTATGAGTATTGGCTCTTGGGTAACAATATTTTTCTTTTTTTTTGTAGCATTAAAATACTTCAACACATTGAGAATTCCTTTTTAAGGCCCCATATTGGTTTCCATCCATTAATGTGCTTATCAATTGATCATTGCAAAACATAAAATATTTGGAATCAAAATGCAATAATAGTTTGTTTGGAAAGATATCTTGGTCAAAAGTTTATGAGGAATATGAAATAGGGAAGAATGTAAGAGATATTTCCACTCCCCCCAACTAAAGATATTTTCAGTTTTTGGAAAATGAGAAAGGGAATATAAATGTGGTGAGGGATTTTCCAAAATCACAATTTCAACATTTAGGGAATTACATGATTAAAGATTAGAAAACAACATACCTTCACCTAGCTGAAAAGTGGAGAAGCTATGTATATAAACGAGTTAGTTTGTTTTTGCTGGATCATGGAACATGAAATGAAGAAAACATTGGCCAACTTCTTCTTTCTATTGGTTGTGTGAATATAGGATGAATGCAATCTAAAATTGGAAACTTTATTGCTAGGACAATTCTGCTACTGCTAAACTCTAATTTGAGTCTTGATTTATTATAACACTACTGCAAGCTATTGAAATCATATAGTCTTCATTCATTCCAACTCATTGGTATAATTATTATATCTGCGAATAGATGTGCCGATGTCTAACATAGAAATAAATTGTTGGATTACTAGCCATTAATGAATGGCATTAACCAACACAATACTACTCATGATTGATGTCAATGACAGACAAGATGCCTAAGTACATCTTACTAGGTACAAATATATGCATCGTAGTTGAGTCACCTAGAAGATCCAACAAATAGGGGACATTGATGTATTCTCACTATCTATTGGCAAGAGAACTTGCCATTAAGGAATGCAAGCCTCAAGGTACTAAAAGAAATTCTGGTCTTCATCCCAGATGATGTGTCAGAGTCGATCGGTCAAGACATGTTAGAAGGGAGGCCTTAATGAATCCTCCATCCTCTAACACGAGTATAAGATAATAATTTGAAGGACCATAGATGAAATATTTACACTATGAAGCAAGGTTTATTTGACAAAAGGGGAGAGGAAAATAGGGTGGCTTAGCTTTGTAAGGGAACTGAATGACTTTTTTTAAAATTTTACATTTCTAAAGAGTAATAGCAATTTACTTTTGTATTTGTATGGAGATATTTTAATAGTTTTTATAGCTAATATTGTATTGTTGCATGATTTGATAGAAACAATTGCCTTATAATTTAGATGTATCTTTTCCATGTATTTAGTAAGCACCTATTAACACCAATCTCTTTAAAGTGAAAATATAAAACTTAAAAAGATATTTGTC